>AWUE01019947.1:0-24044 GCA_001974825.2 Corchorus olitorius | reverse complement strand
GCTGAAGAATAGAAAAAATTAAAATGGTTAATTTAGGGTTACTTCGAGTCTTCGACGGAGGAGAGGAGGACTGTTAAAAAATTGGGGATTTTTAATTTAGGTTAGGGTTTGAAAAGGGGGAGAAGAAGAGGGAGGCGGAAGAAGAAAAAGAGGAGGTCGTGGAAGAATAGAAAAAAATGGTTAAGGAGAGTTAGGGTTAGGCTTATATACTAGGTTAGAATTACCAAAAATATCCCTCAAACTTTTATAAAATTACTGAATATTAAGGATTTCTCTATTATTTTTCAAAAGGTCAAAATGGTATTTTATTGTAACCAAACTAAACGTTTTATCGTGTTAGCAGTTAAACGTGTTGACACGGATAACACGACTAACTTAACGTGTTATCCGTGTGACACATTGTTTTAGCCGTGTTTTATACGGTTATGACACGAAACACGTTTTTCCTTAATCGTGCTGACACGATTAAACACGACACACGTTAAGACCAAACACATATACGGTAAAACCCGTATCGTTCCGTGTCGTACAAACGTGTCGTGTCAAAAATTACCAGGTCTATTAAACGGTGTGATTTCAAGTATAAATCGATCCAACACCAACTTTTTATAACATGTTCTAAAAAATTATTAAGTAATATTAATTACTCCTATCTCCAAGAAGTGAAAATAAAATGAATTTGCCCTATATATATATAGGTATAGTAATTAACCATTTTTTCCCCTTTTGCAAGGTTCCCAATTATGCAACCTAGCTAGTAAAGTAAAGACATCCACGCGAATCAGCAATGATAACATTCTCACATTCAATAAGAGACACATCTGTAATTCCCCAATAGATTAAGGGCATATTTTGGAATTTCAGACTTTATAATAATTAATCCGCATGTCCTCCTTAATACACATACACATAATAATAACTTTAGGGACACCACCGCCTCCTCCAACTCCCATCTCTCTCTCTCTCTCTCTCTTTCTCTTAGCTATCTACTCCATCAAAATTTTAGCTCCTTAATTTCACCATCCCAATTATAATTCATGGCAGCCACAACTTCCAGCTGCTCCAGCTTCTTCAATCTCCGTTCAACCAGCGCCAACGAGCCGAGGGTCCGGACCCAAACCACCCATGGCTCATCATCTGGATGCGGAAAGCTTGACGGTGTTGCTATGTGGTTCATCAATGGCTTGGCATCTGCATTCTTCGCATCACTAGAAAGATGTTCCTGCATCCGTATAGCCACCGAGGACGACGGCGAGGAAGCCAACGACGTGCCGTTGATTCATAGTGATGGGAATTACGGGAGGCATGATGGTGGAGTTATCAGTAGGAGGAGGACAGGGAAAGGGAAGAGAGGTGGTGGAGGATCAGGCAAAAGAGCATTTCTTGATGACTCTAATTAACCTCAAAAAAGTGTTTGCAAATATTTTTGTTTTATTTTACTTTAATTGGGTAAGTTAAATATATATATGAATGGTGGCTTTTTCTTTTGTTTCTATGGAATTATATGGGGCTTCTGGGGAGGATTTATTTGGCAACTGGTAAAAACTGGAAATGGCCAAAGAGTTATATAAATATTTTTACATTTTGTTTGAATATTGTGATGAATATGAAATGGAAAATAAGAAAATTTCTCCTTTCTTATGCTCTTTCAACAAAAAAGTTTATACAATAATGTCATTTAATATCTATCTTTAGGCATTTCAATTCATATTGTTTATTTATGATTAATTATTATACATAAAATTAATTGTCATAATTAGCTAGCTAGGTTGACTGGAAACAGACAAAATTTTATCAATTATTCATTGAAGAATATATGGAAGTTTTTTCTTGTTCATTTATTCATAATGTTGGATGTTTGTTCCCTCGAACACATGCTGCCAAATCATAGCATGAAATGGAACCTAGCTAGTGTTTTCATATACATGATAACATGAACATGGGCTGGTTTTATTTTTTCTTTTTAAGTTCCCCGGCCAAAGAATTTTCCATACTTTTGATATTTTATTATATAGTCTCTCCTGCGATTAATATGAAATTTGGCAGTGCTTAATCAATTTACTTTACTGCACCCCAACTTGATTATCTTCAATTTACTCATTCACTTTTTTTTACTTTAAGCTTGGCTTTTTGAACACAACTAATTAGCTAGCTAGAAAGAGCATGCTCAGCTGATAATTAGTAATTACTACTTTTGTAGGAAAAGAAAAATAAAAAAAATGAAGTAAACAGGAAGTAAAGCAGGTGGATTAATATGTATACAAAACGACTTTTGGGCCATGATTGTGAATGATGTTTTGGCATTATCATCATTTTGTTTGTTGGATTGTTGGACAAAGTTTCTTTTGCTTTTGTTTTATGTTTTATCTTT
The DNA here is from genome assembly GCA_001974825.2 of Corchorus olitorius. Taxonomy (NCBI): domain Eukaryota; kingdom Viridiplantae; phylum Streptophyta; class Magnoliopsida; order Malvales; family Malvaceae; genus Corchorus; species Corchorus olitorius. Next base: position 21,673 of record AWUE01019947.1, on the reverse strand, counting down.
TCTCCTAACCCAAGCACGGAATCCAATGGCTTGATTGAGTTGTTTAACAACAAAATTAGTCCCAAGTAATTCACAATTTCCTCCCAATTCCCATTTAAATCCCTTTATTTCTCCCCACTTTTCCATTATAAACAAGGCAGAAAAAGAGCCCAAGTTGAGAAATTTTGTAAAGGAATAGAGGAAAATTTTTACTTATTTTTTTCATGGTGAGGGGTCAAATTCAAACCCCACCAAGAATTGCCCCCTAATCGTTGTTAACCCTTTAAGCTTTAACTTGATTATCCTTGATTAACAATCATTTTAGTTATGCGTGCTTCTTATTTTTTGTCTAATTGTTTTATAAAACAATTGACAGTAAGCTATATACAAGATATTTTTTGTTTCCCGGATGTATTGTGTAATTTTGGCTTATATACTCAACTCTAATATTTTTGGTCCCTTGCTCAATTTGATGAGTGATGGTCCTATGGATTCGAGTCCGTGGGAGTTACCACGAAACAGAGGCTAAATTACACGTATGATCATAAATTGATATGAATTTTAAGTTTACCCAATGTTTAGAAGTTCATATCTACCTATAAAATAAATAAAAAATTTATTTGGAGTTAAACTTCATGTTCAAAGCGTATCTTAATTATTAATGTCCTTAATTGAACAAAAGAAAAATTTATTTGGTACGAAACTTTATGTTGAATTTCTACCTCAATAAATACAAAATTTTGAAAAATTTCACATTCCAAACTAAAATTCATTTAAAATACTAAATGGGTAAACTTAAAATTCACATCAATTCATGATCATACGTGTGATTTAGCCTCGATTGCGTGGTAACTCCCACGGACTCGAATCCATAGGACCATCACTCCAATTTGATTAGGTAAGTGTCTAATTAAACTTTTTTGACTTTGTTTAATTATAGAGCTTAACACTTTTTTTTTAAAAAAAAAAAAAAACCTGAATGAAATAAATTACATCTTAAACAAAAACAAAAAACAAAAAACACAAGTTTCTTTATACACCGTATTTCCATTTCTTTGTTCATAATTCATGTTATTCAAGAACTTTAAAAAAAATTAAAGAGTCTAAAACTAATTAATTCATATAATCTATCGTTGAATGTTACAAAAGTTTAGATATGTTGTTATTCTTTTCTTATAATATACTATATATTTTCACTATTCGTTAAGATCATAATGTTGAAAATTCTTCAAGAGCCTTCTATCTTGGTTATCCGATATAAACACTCCTCTTAAACCCTTAATAAGACAAATCGAAAATGTTAGATCTTAATTTAATTGGCTATTGAAAGATTAAGTCCCAAAATCAAGTAAATACACAAACTTTGAAAGTTTGAAAAACCTTGATTGAGCATTTAGCTTGTAGTTCTCAAGTACTTTCGACGATTTCGATTCAAGGGAATTAATGGGTGCATTTCATTGCCTAAACTAAGGCTTTTGCAATATGACACTCAAAAGTGTATGATTCTTGTGCCTAACATAATGTTATTAATCTTATTGCAAAAAAAAATGTTATTAATCTTGGAATATTTTTTTTTGGTGAAAAATACTCAATTTTCATAATTCAATTATTTTATTTGTATATGAAAATTGACCAAAATGGTAAAGATTTAGACTTGTGGTGGGAAGGACCCAAATTTTAGCCTCCACAAACCCTATTGGTAAGTAATTTATAATTGCAAAAATCTACTGCTAACTGTGAGATAAGCTCCTAAACTTTTAGTTTAAAAAAATTATTTAAAATGAAATGATAAGAAAAATTCATTTTAAATGTGGGTCATTTGTTCAGCCCAAAATGTGGGTCACTGGAGTTATTACTTATTAATGGGCTAAAGTTGATAGTCCATTCAGACCCAGAAAGCTGCTACAATAGGTTATTAGGTTTAGCTCAAAGGCCCGCGAAAGTTCCGTTGATGCTATGCAAAACGACAACCGTTTAACTCTTCCAAAGCAACAAGCTTACCGTTATTTCATTTTCAACACTTTTCAGTTTTCCCCTAAAAGCCGAGAGAAAAAAATCATCTCTTTCTCTTTCTCTTTCTCTTTCTCTTTCAGCACGTAACTGGCAAAGTTACTGCTACGCAGCAGCATCAGATCAACCTCGCGCCAGTTTTTAACTAACCTTAAATCTTCCGCCCTAAAATCCCCAATCTGTCGCCGAAATCTAATTACAATAAAGAAGAAGAAAAAAAGGCACTTCATTTAACGGCACATTAAATTGAATTCAGTCAAAAGAACTACATCTCATCAACCGCCAGAAAAAAAAGGGGGAAAAAACTCGTAGCCATGCTCCATGTTGGAGACGAATGTCCTTCCAGGTAAACTCAATTCAAAATTAGGGTTTTATTTATTTATTTATAAGTTTGGCATTGTCATTTTTTTTTTTTGAGTTTTTAAATGATTGTGGTGGTAGGTTCGAGTTACTGTCTATGGTTAAAAAGCATTCGAATTTATTGGGGAAAACGACGGTGGATGAACAAGATGCTTCCGACGTTGAAATGGACGGCCAATTTTGGCATGATGTCTTCGATTTGTATTTTGTTCGGGGTAAGGAATCGAGGGGACGCCAGGACGATGATCTCATATTTTTCGTTAGAAAATGGGTATGGTATCTGGATCACTTCTTTTAATATCTCATTTTATTTTATTTTTTTTTTAACTTTGAAAATTAAGCTGATTGTTCTAATTTCTGCTGCTATAGATGGTACACGGATTTCATGATACCGACGAAGGCCTTGCTCCTTACTTTGTTCGCAGGTGGGCACCTGAGGTAAAAAAGAGGGAAAAAGAAGTTTCAAAACTTGCTTAGAATCTGAATTCATTTTTATTATTTATTATTTAAGTTGATTCAGTTTCGGTTAAGTGGTTTTTTAGCTTAATTTTATAATGCAGTTGTTGAAACCATGCCCTATCTTTAATTAAGGTAGTATTAATAATCGTCTTTAATGTTGTGAACCAGTTGGACAAGTTAGTTGGTGAGAGTTTATCAGAGGTGGATTGGAGGCGCTCCTTTTACTTGAACATGATTGCACATACAACCTACTCTGTAACAGTAGCAATTTGCAGGTAACATTCTCCACTCCTGTGTTTTGCATCTTATCTATGTAATGTGATGCATGTTTTGATTATCTTGCCATATATAAGCTTCATGTGTTTACTATCTTGATGGTGGATAGTTTCCTAACTATAAATATAAAGTTAAATGGTATTTTCATTTCTTATTACTGAAAAAGAGTTTATTATTTTCCTCCTTAAACCCCTTTGGTGAATAACCTTTCTGTCTCTGGATTAAGATTTTGAAATTTGAGAAAGAAAATTGATATTTATTTGTTTCTTAAGGATTTTTCCCCCTAATTAATAGCTTCAGCATGTTAGATTATGATTAAATTGTGTGTTTTGCATCCCGCTTTTCAGTCATCAAGCCCTTAAAACTTATCAAGCAGGTCGAGAAACACCATTGTCTCCTATCTACAAGGTAACTCTCGTCTTCATTTAGCTAATGAGTCGTTAATCTTTGAGAAGGGATTCATATGATTTGAACTTCTTGGAACTTTTCATATTCTTGAAATTAATATCACTCATGGTGGGAAAATCTGTGAAATTTGTTGTTGAGTAGTGAAAAATAAAACATCTGATCGTGGCTTTATTCATCCGAGGAATAAAATGTTTGGTTTTGAAAATCTGCTAATGAGTTTTAATAGCCTGAAATCGTGGTTACTGCATCTAAAATTTGAATTTTCCATCAAAGGAACTTGAATTTGTTTTTTGCTAAATCAAATACTGTCTCTTTAAGGACTCCAGAATGTCCATGCCAATCTTTGGATGCTGCGTCATCTAATCGTCAAGATTTATTCTGCTGTCCACTCCTGCAGGTTGTGAAGACTGTTTATGCATCTCCCAGCCGAGTTAATTTTCATTTGGACTCAAAAAAGGTAAGCCTTTATATTTTCAGTGAATTTGTGGTGATTTTGAGCTTGTTTTCACTTTCATAACATCCTCTCTCTAACATGGATCTAGGAAGTAGAGACAACACCTGCCTATCCAGATATCTGTTTTGCAATAGATGATTTTGACTCCACTTTTGATGCAGTGGTAAGTTCTTTCTTTCCTACCTATAGTATAAGCATTAAGTGCACACGATATTGTGATTAAATAATTAATTTTTTTCTAGTGAAATTTCCAACTAAGTCAACTATGTACTGCTCCTTTTGCATAAGAAGAAGTTTATAGTATACGAGGTTCCAACTTGGCTTGTATTACTGCCTTGCTCTTGCTACCCACTTAAAAGCACCAAGTTAATGAGAAGTTGGAGCTTGGAGCTTGCCATGTGTGTAGCACGTTTAAGGACCATTGTGAATTCTCATATTGAAGATTCACATCCTTTCTCGGTTATTCTGTTTCTTTGTTATTTACTAATGACATTGCAGGGTTTCATCAAAAGCAGAGGTTTATTGTCAATTGTATGAGTAGGACCTCTCATATGTAGCTTTGACATGTTTCTCCTCCTCATGCAGGTCTTGACAGATACAGATCATTGCTACTGTGTGCTTCTTAATGCACTTGATGGGGCAGCATTTCCTAGTGAAAAGGATACAAATGTTGGCAGTTCCACTAACAATTTACCATTGAGAGTAGATACTAGTACTAGTTCTATGAAAACGAAAAATAGTAAGGTTTGGGTCATTTCTCAAGTTCTTTGTAATGGTTCTGTTTATGTTAATTTGTCCCGTGACATGCCAGCATCTTCTCTTGCAAAGAAAGTGCTTAGAATCGCTTGATCTTTGACATCAGTTGATGATTGTCAAATGAACTAATTCTCATTTTGTTTACAAACAAAAAATTTTGTGAAACAAACATGCCAAAATGATTTTATTCATGAGATTTGGGTAGTTATGAATGAGAAGAAATTTCTTTTTATTTTCCTGTTGGACTTCAGTGCTACCAAGTTGGAAATTTTTATTGTAATGAACTAGTTTTGAAGATGCAAGTTATAAATAACATTGATTAGCATAAATTCTCTCTACTAGATTGAGGCTTTAATTTCCACTTTATATCTGTGAAAGGTTGCTTAGCATATGTGCAATGGTACTTGGAAGATCAATCTGCAGACATTTGACTTGCTGATAATTGTAATTGCAGCTCACACTCTTTTCGGGATTTGTCAGCTATCAGATGGTTCGGGATGCATATGATGGTATATAACCTGCAATACTCTTCCCAAGAATTTATTTAGCTCTGGTTTTGTCAGTGAATGTTGAAGAAATTAAATGATATGTGAAACATGCAAGCAGTGATTTGCTATGTCTTCTTTTGTTTTGTTGAAGCAACAATTAGTGGGCATTCTGTGCACCTTTTAGTGCAGTTTTGTAATGGGCCAGCACTTGCTGGTGCCTTTTAATGCCGTATTTTCTTCATTTATCAAAAATAATACAATAGGAATGTGGCTGTAGAGAATAAGCTGATTATATCTGTAAACTTCCATGTTGACTAAGCTTGGTCTAGTTTAAATGATACAAGGCATGTAGACTAAGCTTTTCTTGTGAGCATTTATCTTTGGCTTTTAGTTTGTTTTTAATGTCTTCTTCATGCTTATTCAGTTCTTATCTCAAATCATTTCTCTTACTTGTTCAGCTGGGAGTTCTCGATTTGGAAGTCTGTTGTCACTTGGTCAATCCTCTGGCAAAACAGACAGGCTTTACATGAAAGGTCCTGGAGGACGTGGGGAGGTTGAAGTGGCTGTTTCAGGTGTTGCTGGTCAGTAAAAGCCTTTTTTGTAATTAATTATCTAATTCACTTTCGCTTTCGGTCTTCATTTTCTCAATGCGTAAGGTAGATTAATGTTGCAACAGATTGTAAATTGGTCATCACCTATGCTTGAGACCTAGCTCAAGTTGTCCTCTGTCCAATGGATCAATTATTATCTAACACTTTAAAGGGATGGTAGAGTTGAGGAAAATGAGGATTATGTTAAGGAAATTGTCATGAATCCGTTGCTTCTTATTTCTTTCTTATGTTTTATATTTCCCCTTTTTATGAGCATCTGATTAACTTAATGATGTACATTTTAGTTGATTGATGATATGAACTCACTGGTGCATCTGAGGATCGAATTAAAAGTTTAATCTGGATGTTACTTTGTCAGATCAAAGCAAGCAAGATTCAGGCCCCTTTTCACCAGTAACATCAAGAAAAGGTTTTGGACTTGGCTCAATTGTTCGTAAAGCAGCTTCTGTTGCATCTGTGGCAGCAAAGCAAGCTTATGCAGCTGCCGCTGCCACCTCAGCCTCTGATGATGAGATGATACCTCTCAAATGCTGCTTAATGTCTATAACACTGCCCTGGGAACACATTGCTTATGATCTTCTGTTCAAGGTAAGATCGATATTCCATAATGCTGCCTACACTAGTTTTGTCTGCATACCGATGAGTGTGTTAATATCTGTTCTTGCTAATTGCCAAACTCAGGGAAGTCCTCCAGTGACTATGTGATGTATATCTTTTCACCAAAATCTGTGAAATTGATGAGCAAATGCAACCTGCATAAGAAAAATTCAAGAAGTGCAGTTGCTAAGAATTTCCAAAAAGTTCCACTTCCGAATCATGAAAAGAGACCCTCTCTCTCAACACATGTATTGATCTCGGGTGAGTGTTAGCGGTAGAGCTGTATTATGAAATATTGTACATTATTCATTGTAAATGCTCGTCTGTTCTTTATGTTACATCATTGTACCAAACATAGTTACTTGGATTCGCGATAGGGTGCCGAATATTGATACATCATTCACAGTATGTTATGTTTTCTTACAACTTTTTTTGATTAAATTCGAATCGAACCTCTCCAAACTTCTTCCTAACCCCTCCTAACTAAACCAAACATATAGTATTTTTCAAACTTCATATCCTCCACCCCTGTCTCTTCTATAGCAAAGGCTACAGTATCTTCATTTGCTTAGGAATCTTTGCTGTATTCATACACAGCCCTAAAAAGTTGTGCTAATAAACTGATAGTTTCCATGTTTCTACTGTTTGGCAATGGCATCCTTTCGTGCCAATATCTAATTGGTCCACTTTCAACTTTGGGTTCGGTACATTACTATTCCATGGTATGTAGAATTGACATTTCCCAAAACTAGTTAAATTATGCAACCCCTATCTAGAGATCTGCTTGGAAAAACTTAGCTGTGCGTTACTTTTCATCTTTTTCATCTGAATTTTGTGGGTTTAGCTTCTCTTTAAAACTCATTTTATTCGGGAGCTAATAGCCCTCTGAAAAGAACCGAAGGACATTCGCATTGGAGAAATTGATCTTTTTGGGCACCACTGTCCTTCAAAAATGGCCTTTGGGGGCGAGCACATGGGAGCGAGAGGCTCCACACTTTACTTTGCCTGCTTTCGAAGTAAATGCTCAAACATGGCAAAGGGCTTCTAGCGTTGGGACGCATGGCCTTAATCTATTTGCCAAAACGGCCTTTCAAAAGATAAGTATTTTGCTTTAGACGTCCTATTAGATACTATTACATTTCAAAAGCAAAATTTTACACTTGTGGGCAACATTGACGCTTCAAATTGCCAAGGAAAAATTTACCACTTTTGGTTTCGATAACTCAAGCATGTTGAATTGTTGATAGTTGAAAATAAAAGTTGAAACAACGATATCCTATGAAAATCTTAGTTGGGTACTTTAACACTTTATATCTTTCTATTTGGAAAAAGAAAAATCAAAAGGTTTCATAAGAAAATTACAAGCTCTTATCATCACTTCACTTGATACAAGTTGTTAATACCAACTTTTTCCTTAAGAAGAACTAGTCTTGTAATTTCATAATTAAATTTTCCAACATTTATTAATTAATATATATAATGATGAAGTTGGTTTCAAAACTGAGTAGTTTGCAAATGATCTATTTGTGATAATTAGACTAGATAAGGTTTATCTATTTGTTCTAGTGAGAGAGTAGCACATTTTGGTGTTATGATTAGGAACATTAAATGATGAAAAAAATCAGGGCTTTTTTTTTTTTTGTGTGGCTATATTTGTTGTCAAATTAAGTTTAGTTCCTTTGAATTTAATTTGTAGTTGAGTCGGTTTTATGTGTATAAACACCTATCTTATGCTGGTACCCGAAAAAAAAAAAAAAATCCTATCTTATGCTTAATGAAAGTACTGCTTTTGCCTCATCCTTTAGATTTCTCTTGTTCTGTTGTTACCTTTAGTTTAGTTAAAGCACTTATTGATCTTGGCCTCATTAAAATATCTTAGTGAGTTTAAGTCTAATTAGTTCATTTTGAGACAACAATTAAACTATATATGTTTATGAAGTATTGTTTCTCATTAAAAATGAAAAACATCTAAGAGCTGAGAATGATTTAAAAAAGAAAATGATCATTTGATCAGTTTGCAGACTTTTGATCACATGAAGGCAACTTGCAAGTTTCTTAAAGCATATAAATTACAGAAAAAGGATGGGCTAGATTGAGGTTGAGCTCACTTTCATCAAAATGAAAAGTTACCAGAAAATTTAAACTAAATAAATAAATAATTACCTCCAGGCTCCAGCAGACTGCAAATTAATTGAAATTATTAACTTAAACTATATGGAAGCATATTACTAATTTTAGTAGCAGAAGCAGATCAATCCTGTGCATGCATGTTAGCCTCCACTACATGATAGACTTTTAATTAATCAGTGGCTTTTGGTTTGGATTAATGGGTAGCTACTATTCCATATGTACTAAAACGAAAACTAACTGCCAAATCAAAGAAAAGAGTTTCATGATCCCCATGAAAAAAAATACTACTAAAACTTATATAAATTTTATTAAGAATTATATATATTGTTCCAACTTCCAAGAGCATCAACGAAGAAAACTGCCAATTAAGGAATCTAATACGTTCAGAAACATTTTTAATTCAATAAACGATAAACTGATCAACAAAAGCAAAGTAATTAGCAAAGTGATCACTTTGATGTCTGATCATTTTGGGAAGTAATTAAAAATCCAGTAGCCTCAAACAAAAGGCATGGGATTCTTATTATTCCCCCACCACAAAAAACCTTTTACACCCAAAATTTTAAAAAAGAAAAGCAACACTTATACTATTTTCTTAAACAAGTTAGAGTAATTATAAGGTAACCCAAAGAACAAAAAAAATCCCCAAAACATGTAATGCATGTTTGTGCCCATTGTCTTTTCTCCCACATGCAATGCTCAACACAATCATTGTAATGACTAAGAAACTAAACTCTTTAAATCTTCATATAGTAATATTTTGCATGTTAAAGATTTTGGTTTCCTTCTTTCATGTTACCAACCGTTCACCGACAAAATCCACGTTGCCCTCCCTACGAGCCCCCCTCAACAATTTCTATAGCACCACCTTTTAAAATTTTGATGAAAAATTTTCATTTCTTAACAAAAAAAAAAAAATTTATAGTACTAAATACCACCTGCGTATCCCACATGACTTCTCGTCTTTGTCTCTAATAAAACATTCACTTTTAAGTGTAGGGTTTTTTTATTATCTATTTTTGTTTGATTCTTCGTGATTAAGGTAAACCTAATTTGCACCCCATGACCCACCAATTTCTCTCTCACAAAAGAACCCCCCACTACCTTTAATCTATAGGATAATTTAATTTTATATTAGTACTAGTAATTTCGTTAATTAATTAACATTGCTTTTGAGAAATAGTAACTTTTTTTTCCTTTTTGTATTTGGAAAAGTATCCTCCTTCCAAAATCTTTTGTTAACTAAGACCCCACATGTCCCTTCACTCCTCCCCTTTAAATACCCTTCCCCTCCTCTTCTATTCTTCCCTTTTCCCCTTCTTCTCTTCCTTCCTACTATCAATTTAAAACCGGGTTTTTATCTTTTCTCTTAAATCCTCTTTTTCAAGCCTCATTTTGGTTTGGTTTGCTTTTGAAAAATCGTTTTTGCTTTTTTTTTTTTTTTTTTGGGTTTGGTCTAATTAACCGGCCTAAGTATGTTCATTGGTGAAGAAGCTGTCCAATTTGAAAAACCGGTTCATTTTGAAGCCGGTTTTACACCCGAGGAACTTGAAGAACTGTTATCTTTTCTTGAATCTAATGAACCGGCTAGTCCAAATAACTCTGCTGGTTCAGACGGTTCAAGCCGGGCTATATATACAGCGGATGAGAGGAAGCAAAGACGCATGATATCGAACCGGGAGTCGGCCAGGCGGTCCCGTTGGAGAAAAAAGAGGCACATGGAGAACCTCACGGACGAAGTGAACCGGTTGAACATAGAGAACCAGCAGCTTAAGAACCGGCTAAGTTTAGTTATGAATCAGTGTCACGTTGTATGGCGAGAGAATCAACAGTTAAGATCCGAATCCGAAGCTCTTTGGGCCAAACTGTTGGATCTATACTGGACTTTAGCTGCCATGCAATCACAATCATAGCCATTAGCCAACTTATAACATAACTGAAATAATCATCACAACAGTATTATCCCAATAATAAATTAGCTCTAATGAAGCGAAACTATATGGTAAAATTTCATTTGAAGAACTACGAATGAAAAGGGTTAGAGCTAATTTCTCGTTTTTGGTCAAAAAAAAGATAGTGGGTTTTTGATAAACCCTACGTTGTTTTTTATCATGTAAAAAGAATTTTGAAGTCTTACTTTTTTGGTCTTAAATTTCCTATTTTATGAGGAATTTTACTTAGCAGCTTTTGCATGCATGTGTCTTTGTTAGCTATAGTTAGCTAGGCATTGAAGACTATAGATTCTATTGTATATAATTATTCCTATCGGTCAATTAGTGAAATGTTTTAATCAATCATTTAGTACTTGTTTTTATTTCTTTTTCTTTATGAAGAATTACTCGTATTAATTAATGTTGACATTATTAATTTCTTACAATTAAACTTGTCTTGCAAACAAAATGAGCAACCGACAAAAATATGAAGCGCACTAAGGGTTCCATGTATACGTTTGGTTTGGTTTTAAATTTTCTTGGGCGGTTTGTTGGCTACTAATTAGTTTGCCTTTTATTAAACATAAACACATAGTATAATATTTGAGTGACCCCACGACCGAAGCTACAATTAGTTTCTCTGCCTTGAAAAAAAAGAAAAGATTCATGTGCTGAAAATTACTTTGATGCAGTATATTATATAGCTTTAATTGGGTACGTGCACTTCTTGGTCCTGTAGGTCTTCGTAAAAAGCCGCGTAATGAAATGTAGCCACTTAAATCAACATGACTAAATGAAATAGATCCTGTATGCTTGCTTGCTTGCTAGCTAGGCTGCTAATTTAATTTCTACCATGAATGTCATGGTTAACATTCACTACAAGAAAACTGTCAATTAGAAACACCAATTAGAAACGGAAATATTCCGTTTTTAATTGAAACGGTATTAAAAATAGAAATTCTGAAAAATGTATTCCATTTCTAAATCCGTTTGTAAATGTTAGAAACAGAAATTTTCGTGTCTGATACTGATTCTAATATGCGCACGTAGTGGCGTGCATGTCCCGTCAATATTCCGTTTCAAATTCCGATTCTACTTAAACCCAGAATTTAACACGGAATTTTGACACGGATTTTGAGATGGATATTTATATTCCGTTTTAAATTCCGTTTTTAAACTTTCCGTTTGAAATTCCGTTTTAAACTCCCATTTTCCAGCCGCTCCCACAAGCTCCCCTTCTCATTTTCTCTCAACCTATGTTGATTTCATTTTCTAGAATCATGTCTTTTGAGTTTTTAAGTAGAAAAAAAAGTTTATAACTTTAAAGAGCACACTCTATACCATCTCCTTACTTTATTTAACAAGGTATGGGAAAGCTTCCTCTTTTCGTTAGTGCTTTTTTATATTTTGTTGATTTTTAGGTGGTTTTTTGGTTAATTAGTTTGTGGGTATTATGTGGTTTAATATGTTTTCATGAATGAAAGTTGGATTTGTTTTGTATTATTATAGTTACAGAAATTTGTTGTTGATTATATGAAGGAGGGCTATAATGCACTGTTTTGAAATTTTATATGGACTAAATTGCATAATGAGAAAGTATGGATATTGGACTTAATTGATAATTATTGATAAATTGTGTGTACCATTTATTTGTTTGTGTGCTTTGAAAAGTATTGTAATATTCTTGATGTTGTGTGCAATTGATTAAATATATTATAATTATATTTAATTTTTTTAATATATTAGGTATTATAAGGAACTAATTTGAAGAAGAAATGAAATTATAACTATTGTGATATTTTGTTTATTTGTTTGTTGGTTAAAGTAGTAATTTATTGTGCATATATATAATCCAATAAATATTTGTTTTGTAGCAACAAATGGAAAACAGACAGTGGATATATAATAGAAACCTACCAGGACGTACGGGCATCAGACAAGAGTTTTTGGCTGGAGTTGCTGAATTTATTAATTTTGCTTCAAATCAGCATCAATATATGAATGGCGATCAAATTAGATGTCCATGTTATAGGTGTAAAAATAGGAAATTCCTCAATACCGCTGATGTTGTGCTTCACCTTTATCGTCGAAGGTTTTACGGAGAATTATTGGAATTGGGTTGCTCACGGGGAAGCAGTTTGGGCAGTTAATGAGCATGATGTGCCTGATGAGCAATTGCCAGAGCAGATTAGGCATTGGGGTGAATATGAACATATGAACTGGGATCAACGTATGGTATATGATTCTGCCAGGCCAAGCTTTGTTCCATCTTTCCAGGATGAAGCAGGTCCTAGTACTATTCCTGCGGTAGTTGATGATGAAGTCCCGATTGTACAAGGTGAGCAAGTGACGCATTTGGATGAGAGATTCTTTGATATGGTTCAAGCTTCTAAACAGCCTCTAAACAGCCTCTGTGGGATGGTTGCGGCACTTATTCTCAGTTGTCTTTTGTTGCGAGGATGTTGACTATTAAGTCAGATGGAAATATTTCGGAGGATGTTTATAATAACATAATTTCATCCTTTAGAGACACATTACCAGAAGGTAACAGCTTGCCTCCGGATTACTACCATCATAAGAAAATTGTGTCTGAGTTAGGTTTACCTGTTATCAAGATTGATGCTTGCAAGAATGGATGCATGTTATATTGGAAGGCTGATGTGGGGGAAGAGTTGTGTAAGTTTTGTAAAGAGCCTCGATATAAACAGCATCGTGGGCGACCGAATAACCCCAAGAGGAAAAAAATTGCCCAATCAATTCTTCGTTACTTACCACTTACTCCTAGACTACAAAGGTTATATGCTTCAAATGCCACGGCACAACACATGACTTGGCATCATACTCATGATTGTCCTGATGGTGTGATTTCACATCCGTCTGATGCTGAAGCTTGGAAGCATTTTGATATGACTTATCCTGAATTCGCTTCTGAACCTAGAAATATCCGACTTGGACTTTGCTCAGATGGGTTTGCACCTTATGGTCAATTTGGGAAGACATATTCATGTTGGCCTGTCATTGTCACCCCATATAACCTTCCACCGGGTATGTGCATGAAGACTCCTTATATGTTCTTGTCATTAATTTGTCCAGGGCCTAAAAATCCTAAAAAAAACATAGATGTGTATCTACAACCTCTTATTGATGAGTTAAAGCATTTATGGAATGTGGGTGAGAGGACTTATGATGTTGTATCTAATGAAAATTTCACAATGAGGGCTGCCCTCATGTGGACGATTAATGACTTTCCTGCTTATGGAATGTTATCCGGATGGAGCACCCACGGTGTCATGGGGTGTCCAGTGTATATGGAAAAGTCAAAAGCTTTTGTATTAACGCACAGCAGGAAGCCAACTTATTTTGATTGTCACAGGTATAAAAACTAATTTTTAATCTATTATTCATTGTTATTTCTTTAAGGAACTGAGATGATATGTATGAATAATATTTATTAACTTAATCATTTTCGTAATGTATAGGTGTTTCTTGCCTCGAAATCATTCATATAGAAAAGATAAGAAGTCATTCATTCGAGGTCATGCGGAGAAAGATAGTCCACCACCAAGGTTGTCTGGGGAGGAAACTTTTGAACGAGTTAAGTATTTATCATCAGCAGTGGACGACCCTCTTGGCGTGCCGGATGGATTTCGCACGATGCATAAATGGACCAAAAAAAGTGTTTTTTGGGACCTTCCCTATTGGAAAACCAATTTGATCCGGCATAACCTCGACGTGATGCACATTGAGAAGAATGTATTTGATAATGTGTTTGGCACTGTTATGGATGTCAATGGGAAGACTAAAGATACTCTTAATGCAAGGAAGGATATTGGTCAACTTTGTGATCGAGATGAGATTGCAGTCCCCGCTGGAAGTTTGGGTCCAAAGCCGAAAGCAGTATACACATTGACAAAAGAACAAAAGAAAATCATTTGTGAGTGGCTTGTCAACTTGAGGTTTCCTGATGGATATGCTTCAAATTTTGAGAGGTGTATCGACATGAAAGATTTGAAGATGATTGGCATGAAAAGTCATGATTGTCATGTATTTATGCAAAGACTTATTCCAATTGCATTTAGGGAGATGTTGCCATTAAATGTATGGCAATCGTTGACTGGATTGAGCTTATTCTTTCGAACTATATGCTCAACTACACTTGACTTGAATAAGCTTATGGAATTAGAGCACAAGGTTGTTGTGATATTGTGCAACTTGGAAAAAATTTTCCCTCCAGCCTTTTTCGATTCAATGGAGCATCTTGTTGTTCACTTACCTTATGAAGCGAGAGTTGGAGGTCCTGTCCAATTTAGATGGATGTATCCATTTGAACGGTTAGTTCCCATAACAATAAATTTATCTCAGTTAAGCGCATTAATTTGTTTTAGCATTGACTAATCTTATGTCGTGTATAATTAATGTGTTTAGGTTTCTCCAAAAGCTGAAAAAAACTATCAGGAATAAATCAAACATGGAAGGTTCAATATGTCAAGCTTATATTGCGAACGAAATCAACTTTTTCGTCCAACATTATTTCGAACCCCACGTACGTTATACAAGTAGGAGACCACGACGGAATGATGAAGGGGTGAATGATGTCAACCTTCAATCTTTATTCATTTTTAATTATCCCGTTCGATTCCAGGGACGACCACGTGCACGGTGGCTTAAGGACAAGGAGTTGCATGTTGCACATACCTATGTATTGCGTAATTGTCCTGAAGTCCAACAATATTATGAGTAAGTCATATTTTCCATTTTTCTCTATCATCTGAATTCTTTCCGATTGTTAGTTCATATATTTTGCATTTTTTGTAGTCTTTTTGTGAACTATTTGGCACGTGATGGATGTACTTCAGATGAGATTGATGCAGCTGTGGATGCGAATTTTGCTATATGGTACAAACAATTTGTAAGTACTAAGTAATATGCGAATTTTGCTATATCTTTGACTACTCTTTGTGAATTTTGTTTTTAATGTTGAAAAAAATTATAGGTTGAACATGAAGACAATGGAATCACTGATCCTCTTCTTCGTAGCCTTGCATGGTATCCATCTAAAAAGGCCACCTCATGGCCAGGATGCTATATTAATGGTTATAACTTCCACACTATTGTGCATGGCATATCGAAGTCTACTATGAACAGTGGTGTATGCGTTAGAGGGTCTGATTCAAGTTTTGATTTTTATGGGCAACTCCAAGATGTCGTGGAGATCGAGTACCTTGGTGGAGGTGAGAAGAAGGTTGTCATTCTTTTTTATTGTGAATGGTATGACCCCACAAATGGAATGAACGTTCACCCTACTTATAAGCTAGTTGATGTACATCGAAATAAATTGTACAAAAAATTCGATCCTTTTGTCTTAGCACAACAAGCTATTCAGGTCTACTACTCCAAATACCCAAGTTTGAAAAAAGATAAAGTTGATTGGATGGCCGTTTGCGAGACGAAGTCTTGGAGAGTTATTGATTCAACTTTCAATGAAAATGATGAGGTAGACGAAGCATTACAAGCTGATGAGATCAATCAGGCCCCGGCAGTTATTATTACAGAACAAGGACCACAATTATTTGACCCGAATGGAATCAATCTAACTGTAGATATTGGGGATCTATCTGAGATGCATGTTCCGCCAGTTGACTCAGAGGAAGAATATGAAGATGCTTCAAGTACTGAAAATGAGGACGAGGACGATGAGGAGAGTGATTAAGGAGTACTAAATGGCAGTATATGCCTTTGCTATTGAAAGTTTGTTGTTACGGTAATATATAATATCAAATGAACTTTATAATTAGATTGTTATTATAATTAAAGACAATGGTTTATAAAGTTGATTCATTTTTTTAGCTTTATAATTAAAGACAATGGTTAATAAAGAAGTGAATATATAAATAAAATATATTCCATTCATATATTTTTTTTTCATTTGGAGACGGAATTTGACACAGAAAATACATATCCATGTCAAAATCCGTTTCCATTGATAAATATATATGTTTTATTTCAATTGGATTCGGGATTTGATACCGAAACTATTAGACTGGGAATTTTTTTTTTAGAGAATCCGTGTCTAATTCCATGGCTATGAAAATTAATTTGGCGGACCTATCTCCCGCTTGATTTTTGTTTTATTGGGTTAATTGGCGCCTATTTATTTTGCAGAAACGGAATTGGACACATATTTTTTCAAAAGCCTTATAATCTATCCGGCCCACTTAATCTTAACCATCTATTTCATTATTTTTACCTAACCTACTTCTCACTTTCCCCTCTTCCCCCTCTTTCTTAGTTTCCTCCGCCTCCTAACTCATTTCCATCGCCGTCTGCCTCATCGTTTTTAGGTTTTTCCATAAACCTCTTACTTTCATATCCGAAACATAACCCTTCAATATATAGGACCCGAATTCCACTTCCACATGACATGACCGGCTCCAGAAAATTTCCGATTCGCCGAAAACAGATGAGACTACTGTGGGTTTGCGTGGTTTGCTTTTGAGACTACTTGATCCATCCCAATCTGCACAGGTTCGTCTCTTTATCTCCTTTTATTGTTTCATCTCCATTTCCATGATCTGAGATTTATGGGTTTCTATTAGTTTTACTTATGGGTTTTCGAACAAGCTTTGTGTTCTTACTTTTTTTTTTAATCTAAATCCAGTAACTACACAGTGGTTCAATTTATTACTTATGGGTTTTCGAACAAGCTTTGTGTTCATGTGTGAGAGATGAGAGAGGTGGGGTTTTTGTTTTGGGTGGTATTTGAGTTTTACTATTTTATACAAACAAATGGGGCCAATTTGTAAGGGTGGCAGAGACAAAGGCTATCTAACTACCCTCAAAACTTGAGCCTTATAATTAGTCTTTCTTTCACCACATTGTCTGTTAGTATCTTGCTTCTTCTTTTCATCAAACTTTTACCAAAATTTATTTGTCATTGCATTTAATATTGTACATATCTAGTTAATTATTTTTTTAAATTGTAGAATCTCCTTCAGTAATTTGGTATTTGAATCCTTTAAATTTAAGATTGCCCTTCTTGTTTTCTTTTCCCAAATTACAGTCAGTTCCTGGAGGTGGCAGCAGTCATCCATTACCAGTGGAGGTGGACAATCATCAAGGTAAGCTCATGCTAATGCGCTTCGCACTCAAATGATTAAATGGTGTCTTGTGGAATTTATCTACTTGATAGATGAATTCTAGAAGATTTAGAATAAGTCGAGTAGAGACCTAATCTCATGTCAAAGTATGGTGTAATATCTGGTTGCCAAGTAATGCTTTTGGCTTTGCATGTGGTATAGGATCAAGTCTTGAAGAACTTTAAATTTATCTAATCCTTGATTTTTGTTCTACTTTGAAATAACATTAAGAATTGATCATTCATCTAAATGGCAGTTATATACAATGCTACTTACTCGAATGATGTCACAGAAATCAATGTTGCCCCCTGAAGCCGGCAATTCTGGCAGATTAATATTTTCGTTTAGTTGTACTGAATATTTTACTGATTTCCAAACTTTTTCAACTTCAACTTATTTTCATGACTGGAATTTTCTCTGCTTCTGCATGTGCTTCAAATCATTGGACATTTTTATAATTTACAAAAAGATTGTTATTTTTGCAGGTTGTTTGAAAAGTTTTATGTCTAATGGATCCCTCGAGCCAAAAGAAGAAGAAAAAGAGAACCACTCAGGTAGTACTATTATAATTTATATGTCTAAGTTTTGGGGACATGTTTGAATTGGGATATGTTCTTAATTGGCTACTATTTGCTGAAGTATTATTGTATGTGGATTGTGGGGTAGTGCATAAGGCTGTTCAATTGCTTGCAATTTATGCATGTGCTTTGGAGAGTAGAAGAACATTGATAGAATAAATTATGGAAAGACTAATCCCACACGTGAAAGCCTTATTTTTTGGTGAAAACGATGATTTTCTTGGTTATAAAATTTGGGTGGAAGCTGACTTGGTTGTTGGCTTTTGATGGGAAATATTCCTTCTACGTTTAATTAAGTATATTAATTAAGAATAATAATGCATAGTCTAAAACTGATCTAATTTTCTTGTGCTGAAAATTTGGTTGTGAATAAATTTTCTTCTCACCAATTAAACAATTAATTGAATTGTTTGTGACATGTTTTACTAATTGTTAACAGATGAGTCCGAAAACGTCAAAGCGACGTCAAGAGACAGCAACTTCAACAGTACCTAAAAAGAAATGTCAAGAGAGAGCAACTTCAGGAGCAACTAAAAAACCACGCCATGACACATCTACTTCTGGAGGATTTCAACTGGGGAATGCTAGTACTCAGCACCCAATTCCTCCGATTCCCATGGTGCGCCTTCAACAACAATCTGCACAGAATGAAACCATTTCACGTCAGCAAAATGGGGGCACTCAGTCCGCTGGCTTGCAAGACAGGCACATGCTGCCCACTCAACCGTTGACTCAAAATCCAGTTCCTCGTACCCAGTCTTCTAGTCATGGTTCAACCCACCAGACTGGGCGTAGATCATGTAGTCCGGTTATGCCGACAGGGCCGATACAGAGTAGGACTGTCCAAAGCAGGCCCACAACGACACAGAATGGTCATACGGCTGCACCGCAAGTGCCACATCGTCGTGACCATCAGGATGGGACCCCTCCTCCACCGCATCACCCATCCCCACCACCTCCAGCTGATGGCCAGCCTAGCCACCAACATAATGACCAACCGTTGCCAGAGCAGTCAGAGTCTGTTGAAAGGGTGTTGCCACCAAACCTAAATGGGCCACAGTATGTTACACTGAAGGAAGTGTTCAGGTAAAAACATCGTCTCAGAAGTTTTTAAAATGCATTTCTTGAGTTATTTTAGAAGACTAAACATTTTTTTATTTATATAGCAAAACCAAAGTTCGAAGGCAAATGAGACACCAAATCCAGGTTAATTTTAATGGACCATGGCATAAATGGAAGCTGATTCCCCCCAAGGAGGTTCTGCATATGTTCAACTGTTGGAAGGTAATAATACTAAATGATGAATTGATTGATTCTGGTTCTCAGTTTAATTTCTTAAAATTTTACCTAGAAGTTATTCTATTTAAAAACTGTTCTTCCTCTTCGTTTATTATATCACTAGGGCAGTCTCTTTCTTTCTGTTATTTGAAGCAATTTTTCCAAGTTAATTCTTGTTATGTCTGAGTTAGTGATTTTTTTGGTGACGAGATAGTAATGTTTGGGTTAAGATTTTTTTTTAAAGAAAGTATGGCTTAAAGCTTATGTAAACTCAACAAAAATAAATAGTCTGAAAATTAATTTAATTTGGAATTCGCACACAACATGTTCAGTTTCGATGGCTTAAAGAAGGTATGGCTTAAAGCTTATGTAAACTCAGCATGTTCAGAAAATTAATTTAATAGGGTGTTGCCATTTGGTTTCTTTTAACAGCCTATTTCTTTGGTTGATGATGCATGTAGGGTGGGAAAATGATGAGGTAATAACAATTCTCATTTCCTTTTTGTAGGTCTTCTATTGCTATGATAATCAGCATCATGATCAGATTTGGGCTGAGTTCCAGAAAGTGGGATCAGGCCACTTACGGAGAAAGTTCAAAAAGCAACGGGACTTACCTGGGATTCCACCACTCCATTGGGTCCCAGAGTGGGCATGGAATATCATGAAGACCTATTGGCAGTCTGCTGCATTCAAAAAGTTATGCGAGCAAGCTAAGCAAAATCGGGCATCAATGGCTGGTAGTGTCTCTTGGCGTGGTGGTAGTATCACCAGTTCTGAGCATGAAGAAAGATTGGTAATATATATTAATTTACTTGAAATTTTCAAATATTATGTTTTAATTATTCCACCTTAATAGACATTTTAAATCTTGTTTTTCTATAGACTCTTGAGCTTCGCAAGGTACCAGACCCTGATCAGTTATATTGTCGTACCCATGGGATCAAAGATAAATTACCAGCGGGTCGACCACAAGAAATATTGGTATATTTTAACTTTACAATATCTTAACTTATTTCACAGTACTTGGTTTATCTTAAAATTAATTAAGTTAATGTTTTTCGACAGGATGAGTACAATGCAGCCCTTAAGCAAGTGACCGATGCTGCAGGTGATGATGCAGATGCAATAGCTCGTATAGATCGTCGACAGATATGGAAAGATACAATTGGAGGCTCCAAAGGGCGTACATTGGGCATGGGCAACCTTGTCAACTTGTATTCTACAGATGTGCCAGACTCCATTGCGCAGCAAAATGTACAATTGCGATCGACGGTTCAAGAATTACAGGCGGAGATTGTTGCAACAAACAAGCGTTTTGCTCAGTTGGAAGAGAATCAAAGGTCAATTTTGGAGGCAGTACAAGCAACACTTGCATCTGCGGGGATTTTTAATCTTATACTGCATCCAGTATTTAATTTGCATGTCAATCAGAATGTTGATCCACCAGGTTGTTCTCCTCAGCCATCAGAGCAGCAATCTGGTGTCCGAACCCAGCAGCCACATGTCTCCCAACATCAGCCTGCAACCGATGCCAACGCCAATGCTGGAGTTGATGGCGATGATGAGGATGATGACGAGGATGATGATGATGATGACGGAGATGACAATGAGGACGATGATGATGATGGTGATGACCATGAGGAGATTTAGCTCACTTTTAAGTTTTATGGTAAAATATGATCAAAATACAGTGTTGTTTATTTAACAAGTTGATATATTGTTACATCTTAAAATGGCGTTGTTTTGATATATAGTTGCTCGTAACTTGTGTTGTTTTTCTCAAACACATTCAGGTGATACTTTTGCACTTACCTTGAGGCGATACATGAACAGAAAGGTACGTTTAGATGTGAACATTAAGAGGATAGCATTGTCCTTTGTTTAATTTATTTTTGTATATCCTTTTACATTAATTGCTTGTGTCTGTTTTGCATCTATATATATTTCTTGCTTGGTGACATTTAGGTGAAAAGTTAAAACCTAGGTGGTAGACTACTAATAATATTGGCTTTGGTCATCATGTTTTGCCTCAATCTTTAAACCATTACTTGTTTGCTAGCAGTTTTATTTCAGCTGGATGCTTAGAAATTTCAGTTTACATGAATCTTCTTTAAACATTGCTTAAGAATTACTTGTTTATTGTAGATATATTTTTTGTATCCTTAACTGCAGGGAATACCTTTCAGTCATTTGGGTTATAAGTATGGACTGAATTGTTACTC
>AWUE01019946.1:0-47133 GCA_001974825.2 Corchorus olitorius | reverse complement strand
AGTTAATTTAGTTTGGCTGCTATCTTTGTCTTTATGAATTGCCACATTTAATTTTTTGCAATCTGATCTCTTGATTAAATATATAAAGATGTCTTGCTCTCATTCACAATTTCTCCCTTGGATATTTAGTTGTTGTTCCTAATTGGAGCTGGATGCTTAGAAATTTCAGTTTACATGAATCTTTTTTAAACATTGCTTAAGAATTACTTGTTTATTATAGATATATTTTTTGTATCCTTAATTGCAGGGAATACCTTTGATTGAATTGTTACTCTATTTTTATTCTAGTTCAAGGTATAATAGATAGTTTTGCTTCTTTATTGTAAATGATGAGACTAATTTGGACTTTGCGAATTTTGTCATGAATTCATGCAGGTGGATTTTGTAGCAGTTTGAACAAGTTACAAGCAGCTTTTAGGGTAGGAAAATATGTTGCTAATGCATTAACTTAGAAAGGCAGCCTTTTATTTTGTATAGGTCCTTAATTTGCCATTATCTAGACGAGGCATTTATTTTGTATAGATCACTAACTTGCAATGATCTAGAAAAGGCCTTTATTTTGTATAGGGTTTAGTTTTAGTGAAATGCTTTTTGAAGCTGTTTTCTTTTTGTATCGCACAATTAACAAAAATTTAATATATATTCATATATTTTAATTTCAATCAAGTTTTATTTTAATATTAATATAATTTTTTATTAAATGAATTATAAAAAAATTATGCTCAAAAACGGAATTATGGTTATATTTTCACAAGCAATGTGAATTAAATTTCGTTTCAAATTTCAATGCTAAAATTTGACACGGAATTTGCAATGATATTAGCAAAGTGTCATAGATAGAATTCCGTTTTTGATTCTATTGCAAATTCCGTTTTTGATTCTATTGCAAATTCCGTTTTGATTCTATTGCAAATTCCGTTTTTGATTCCGTTGCAAAGTACTCAGAAATTTCTGATTGCGTATTGATAAATCCGTGAAATATTCCGTGTCAAACTTTTCAAACGGATTTTTTTCGTGTCTGATGATTTGCGACGAGCCAAAAGGAGAAGGAAAACATTCCGTGTGTAATTCCGTTTCTGGTTTGTTTGCAACGGAATTTAAGCCCATTTCCGTTTCTATTTTCCGTTTTTGTTTGCCAGTTTTCTTGTAGTGATTAATACAGTATATAAATATATATGGGGTAAATGCGTAATTAAATTAGGTATATCGAAACAAATAATTCGCATATATATAAAGCAAAACGCATGACATCTCTTTCATTCTAAAAGCGCATTACCTAAATTCTACTTCATCTCTAGGTAATTCATCAAAATAAACCTAATATTCTACTCCTCCATCTCTAGATAATTCATCAAAATAAATCTAATATTAATTGTTGCTTGAAATGTATGTTATTATCTAAAAAAACATATAGTACGCTGCGATCATTTTTTAATTTTGATTGTAATTGTTAAATTAATGAACTCGGATAGGTGAAAGAATTTGGCTTCTGCATGAGGAAGGCCTAATTTTTTGTAGTCAAGAAGCATGTATAGTTGGCATAGGAAAATTGAATTAGCTGAGAGCATTTGCAGGAGCATATGTAATTTACACAATGCATCACAAAATGAGTGTACTTAGCATTGGCTAACTGTGCTTTTGGAAATGTGAAAATATACTAAACAAAAGCAACTGATGAAACCTTAATAAAAAGGAAGTCGAATGATAAATTAAAAAAAAAAACTTTTTGTAAAATAAAAGAGGAATAAGGAAATGTTAAATTTAAATATCAAATAATATAATCAACAAATAAATCCAAATTTACTTCAAAATGTTGCGGTGAGAAGTGAAAGCACCCCACTTTAGGTTATGCTATCCTAAGGCGCTGCTAAATTAAATGGAAGGATCTTATCAACGTTGTTAGGGGTCAAAACCGGGAAGGCTCAAGTCTACCGAATCCTCTCCAAACACCCTCCAAGGTTGGGCCAATCTATCTCTTATCCATTTCTATTTTTATTTTGGCCCAACCAAACACATACACAAATATTGGGTAAATGGGCCACAAATACCACACAAAAGCCCACTTCTCTTTTACCCAATAACCAAAAAGTCCCCAAACACATATATAACACAGGGGCAATTCTATTCCAAAAGTCCTCAAACACATATATAACACAGAGGCACCTATATCCAAGTCCCCAAACACATATAACACATGGGCGCCTTTATTACAAAGTCCTCAAACACATATATAACACAGAGACATCTATATCAAAGTCCCCAAACACATATATAACACAGGGGCAACTCTATTACAAAGTCCTCAAACACATATATAACAAAGAGGCATTTATATCAAAGTCCTCAAACACATATATAACACAGGAGCATCTCTATTACAAAAGTCCTCAAACACATATATAACACAGAGGCATTTCTCCTTATGGCAAAGACTCATAATATACATGGCTTTGCTATTAAGGCATTTCTCTTTGGGGCAAAGGCTCATAATATATAAACATGAGCCTTGCCACCAAATTCCTATATTATATATATATATATATACACACACGCACATATGTGACAAAGGCCCAAGCCATGTGCACTACAATGGGCCTTGTTACTTTTAAAAGCTCTTCACTCAAGCCCAAGAAGGCCCAAAACGGTGGAGGCCTTGCCACTTCACCACCAAGCCAACCATGTGAAGACAAAGGGCACACAGCCCTATTCCCTGCTGCAACATGTCAGACTTTCCTGCAGAGGAAAGCATCTAAGGGAAGAACCCTAATTAACTCAAACATCTCCATTTTTATCTATTTCTAGCAAAGGATTATCACTAACTAATCCTTTTTGCAGGCACTAACTGTGGTCCAAGCCCACAGGCGGAAAAACAAATTGGGGGGAGTGGAATGGATGGCAAAAGGAGAAAGAATCTCCCTTGATTAATCTCTTTGGAGTGGGCAACTATGCTTGGAAGTTGTTCCTTAACACCAAAGGGGAAATCAACGGGTTGTAGAGGGTGGAATCAAGAGACAAGCTGTTTGACTTTGAGAGGGGACAGCTAGTTTGCTGTAAAAAGCAAACCGGCGATGGCGATGGGGAGTCCGGTAAAATGTGGTGCCGATTTCAACGCAAGAATGCCCACTGTTCTCTTCCTCAAAAATGGAAGATTCATTGTCTTGAACCCAGAGGCTATTCACTGAATCAATGAAAAGCAAGAGCCATCTAGGGTGGCCGGACAAAACTTCCGACCGAGTAAGAGACACACTATAAAAGGAGCTCACCACCGTCGAAAATGGCAATCAATCAACTCTAAGAGAAAAATCAGCTAACAACTCTAAGAGAAAAATCAACTAACAACTCTAAGAGAAGAGAAAACACCCCACATTCATATCCTCAAGAGTCCTTCAAGGATTCCCAGCAACAAGCAAGAGTCATCTTCTCCAAATTAGTGTTTTCCTCTACCGTCAATGGCTTGTGTTTTGATTCCATTGCTCCCGATGTATTCTTCCTCCTTTTCCCCCAAATCCCTCGTCCAATTTGTTTCTCATATGTTCTGAAATCAATAAAGAGCTTGATTCATTCCATTTCAGAGAAATCTGGGTTTTCTGCTACTTTGTTCATCTCTTTCATCCTCCTCAGTTTCTGCAACTTTAAAACTGAGCTTTGCCCATTTCCTGCCACGTCAATTGCTCAATCCCACAAAGGCTGAGTTTTCCTGATTTTTCCTGCTGCGCCACTGATTATTTGGGCCTCAGCGTCTTGGGTCTCATCTTACGCAAACCCAGCTCCTCTTCTGGGGAGATTTGGGCTAGGCTTGAGCCCAAAGTGAGCCAAACCAGTCCCTTTCTCACATTCCCACAAAAAGGCTCCCACAAACGTCCACTTGGAAATTTTAGGAAACAGAACGGAGTCCATGTGAAACCAATTCAGAGAAATGTTAGGGAAGAAGAAAACCACCCAAATAGAAATGAAGACGAAAGGAAAACAGAACTGAAATGTCAATAGTTTATCCATGAATTAATCATTATTGCAAATACATTTATAGCACCAATCCTTTGGAATTTCCGGTAGAGGAGTTGAACCAGTAAATCCTAATATCTACACACAATAAATATGTAATTAAAACACACTTAATCATAAATATAAAAATAGTAAATTACATAAAAAGGGACAGCATGAAAAGTAAAGGAGGAAATTCATTGAGTGCCTTCTAAGTCACCCGAAAAGTGAGAAAAGACAAAAAAAAAAAAGCCAAAAGAATGCACCACATTAATCCTCAATTTGGTTTTAAGTAATTGGATAAAAATCCTCTCCCCCCCATTTTTTGTGCCCCACTGTGTGACACGTGTCTTTTTTCAGTTTTTAATGTTATTCCTTGTTTGCCTAGTTAAATTAAATTTTATATTTTCATTCTAAAACCCTATGGGGGAATGTATTAAAATTTAGGACTAACCCTTAAATATAGTTATTTATTGTTAATTTGGGGCTAAACCTAGTTTTAATCGGGATTTTTACTATTTGTTAAAACTCGAAAACAAACAAGATATAATACTAGGGACACGTGACATAATTTGGTGAATAAGGTACAGTGGAACACAAAAAATGGGGGGAGAGGATTTGAATTCTAAGTAATTCCCATAGTCACTAAAAATAATATATAAAATATAAAATATATATATATATAGGGCACCTGAATTAAACAAGATTGTAGTTCAATTTACTCCCCTTTAATTTTTTAGGGATTTATATAGGCAATGACGGAGACAGGGGGTGGCGGGGTGGGGCGGCCGCCCCCCAAAATTTTATGAGAGCTTATATATACCCCTATTTTTATTATGATAAAAGTTGATTAAACTTCAATTTCGTCCCCCTAACTAATTTTATTAATGAAATGTATTAGCGTATGATTTTGATTTATTTATTAGTCTAACGCTATATATTTTTGTAGAATTATCTTAGATTTTCAAGTAATTCAAATTAATCAATTAGTCTAATTACATATTATTGAACTTAATATAATTAGAAGCATGGTGGCATCTAAGTCGTTGCTTTAACTGGTAGGTACATGTTTTCTAAAAACTTATAGTCTCAGCTTCAAGTCCCACTATATGTAGGTTTCGTGCAACATTGTGTTGGTTTTGTTTCTTTATTTGTTATCATCATGTTTGTTGTTCGAACTTTCTTTTTATAGTAAATTTTAATAATTTTTATATAAAAAAATATAAGAAGTGTGAACTTTTTTTCTTTTTGCATATGAGAAGTAGTTAAAGAGGAGGTCTTGAATTTGAAAATTTCATTAGAATAAATTAATTTTAGTTTTTGAAATGAATATTTATAAAATTTATTGAAAAAATTAAACTTTGATATGGAAATGCTTATAATGACTTTTGTATGATAGTAAAATCATCAGCTTTATGATGATTTTTTTATACCATACTGTAGATTGTATAAGTACCTATTATTTACCATAAAATAATTTACCTTCAATATCTTATAAAACTTTCACCTCCTCAATCCAAAATTTCTGGTTCCATGGGCATACATGATAATTTTATCAACAATAATTTGTGATTAATTACTATGCATGCGAAAAGGAAAAGTCACCCTATCTATTCCCAAAACAGATCATGTGCTATTTTGCATATTTGCAGGGCAGATGGAGAAAAAGGAAAAAGATGATAATTACTAGTATCTTCATTGTCTTTAACTGATATTATGTCTTCTCATCAATATTCCAAGATTTATAATTAAAATTCTCACAAATTTTGCTCATTAAACTATATGATTGCTACCTCGAATATTCCATGTTAAAAGTTAATTTCAACTCATTAAAGTTTTTATAGCTTATAGTAATACCCTACCGGCCTCCAGGGAAAAAAAAAAAATTAAGAAGAAAGAAGCTTTTAGAGAAGTCCACAACCATCACAAAAAAAATTGTAACTTTAAAACGAACCAACCGGATACATGCGAGTCAAAAAAGAAAAGAAACCCCGTCTTCCTTTTTTCCCCTTCCTTTTTGTTAGTGATGAGATTTTGCATGGATAATGAATAATGATGCAAAGACTATACCCTTCATAAAATAAAATAGTTAATTAATTATTTAATCAACAAATGTGGACTTGCTTTTTTAAATTGAAAAATCAATTTATGAAAAAGCATGCATGTCCCTACTACTGCACGTACCTTATGATTAAGTAGTTTTCTTTATTTTTAATATTAATAATTTAATGAAACTTTAATTAAAGGGCATGAAACTATTTAGACTTTTAGAGAGAGATGAGGCCTCTGATTTCCAAGGAGATGGGGCCTGATTTATCCAGGTGCAAGGAATGGATTTGGATAATTTTGATTTGTAGCCCCCATAAAATCAACCCAAAATAAATTTGATTTGAGAAAAATACAAAAAGAAAAGAGAGATTTGATTATCCAACTACCAAAATAATTAAAGAATGTCCAAAAAAATAATGAAAGAGCCAGTATTAATCTATGTACCAAAAAAAAAAAGAGGAGCCAGTATTCTTCTGCCATGAGTATCCAAATTCAAGATTGACATTGCATTGCTTTTCTATATTTATTCTCAAAAATGGGCTTCAAATCTTGCCAAATGGTAGGTTCCTGTCTTTCTGCTTATTATTATAATAAATAAATTCTTATTTTTTGTGATTAATTCTCATCACCAATACTTTGTTGCCAAAAAAATAAATAAAATATATTGTTAATTATCTCTATCTCTTGTTTCTTTCTTAATTTGTAAGTTCTAAGAAGCTACATATATGTAGCTTAAATTAAAAAGGGGGGTTTTCACAAAGTTTAGAGGTACCTCTTTTTTGACTAAGAAATATATATTGTTTGTTCATGTATTATGTCTTTACAATTGTCTGAATTGCATGAATTTGGCAACGAGGACGACAAAATATATGATATCATGCTTTTAAGATCGATTGTCCATTTCATCTTTATTCTCATCCACTAATTAAGGCATCATTATAGACTTTTTACAATGAGGGTTGGGTTTCTTTTTTTTCTGAAAAAAATAGAAGGGATTTTCTTGAGGTGTTGCAATAAGGACCATGCATTTTCAAATTAATAAAATTAAGCACAATATTATTAAAATTCTGGTTTAATTAGTCTTAAACCAATTCTAGTGGTAAATAATGATGATCAACCAAAAATGTACAGTATAATATTTCTTTTTTTTTAGTTTCTTCAAAAAAATATTTCTTTTTTAGTTGACAAAAGCATAGTATATATCATACGTGTGATTAAATTCATTTTTATGTTTATTTTGAGAATCATTTTTATGTTTATTAATCATATATACAACTTTATATGACATATATATAAATGGGTTGAATCTACAATCTACAAATTAAGAGTAGGAACTATATATTAATCAATCCTCTCCTATTACAAAATTTTCATAAATTTTTATACAATTATTACGTTCACATTATGTTGTGTAATATTTATGAAGAAGATAGCTAGAAAGTAAGTTCTAAATTAATTTTTTTTAATCCAAATCAACTTAATAACAATATTATTTTATATATATATTATATAATAATATATATATATAGTAGTAGTACTACTAATCGAGGTTTTGGTAATTTACATTAGGCTGGGTCGAATCCACCCCATATAATTATATGGGCTTACTATAAGTCCAAAGAAAGTTAGAATTGGGCCTTAAAACTGGGTTTCTACCAAACCATGGGTCCTGTGGCCGTTGACCAAAAAACATTGCTTTTTCCATTTTAAAATACTACAGTAAAATCTCAATAAATTAATAATGTTAGGATCATGAAAATTTATTAATTTAGAGAATTATTAATTAATCAATAAATTAATAAAATATTAATTTAAAGAGTATTTTTTTAATTCCATAATATAAATTTGTTTTTAGTATTCAAATTATTGACTAATTAAATGAAATTTAATACTTGTCACTTATATTTATGTTTATTGTACTAGAATTACTAGAACTAGATACATATTCAACATATGATGATGAAGTCCAATTAGATTTAAGTGCAGCCTGAGAACACAACACTAGAACTTTTGAGTGCAATGAGAAAAATTAGAGATGAAAATTCAATTAGATTTAAATTTCATGAAAAAACAAACAACAATATATTCCTATTTTTTACTAAATTGTCTTAGTTATATATGTAAATTTTAGAGAATTATTAATTTATAATATTGATGGGACTATATATATACATAAGGGTTTTTACAAAAATTATTATCTTATTATTTTATCGAAATTACTAGTTTTTATAACTGGCCCAAGTTGGGACCGGACAAAAATATTATTTTATAGAGTATTATTTTAAAGAGGTTATACTGTAGTTTTCACTTTTCCCATTCTGTTTAAAATTAAAAGAAAATTCAAATAATAATTGAAATTAATTATAAGTAGAGCTGTTAAAATCTGATCCAAACTCGATAAGCCGACCGAACCCAATTTGACCAGAGAAAGTAAACTATCTGAATCCAAGCTATCCATACCTGACAAATCTGTAACCTGAATGACCCGATAAGTTAACCCGGATGACCCAAGAATATTATAAACTAAAATTATGTTTTATTCAATAAAATCCACATTGTTATAATTTTAACCATTCTAAATTATCGTTTATTCAATAAAATTTATATTATTGTTATAATTTTACCTATTTTGATTAAATTTGGTAAACTTCATTATATGAACAATTATTATATGAAAAAAATACTAAATTAGTTATATGAATCAATTATGATAAATTTATAAATTAGTAATTTTATTTTTTTACATAATGAATAAATAATAATAATGAATTAGTAATTTCTTGACAATTTTTTCTATTTAGGAAAGGACATAAATTTAGATATTATATAACCAATATTTATTTGAACACATACCTCACTTCATAGTAATTAATTATATTTAATATTCAAAAGTAATATATAAAGGAACACATGTCAACTCTTTAAGCTCATGTATGCACTTTACTAAACTTTACCGATAGTGGATTCTAAGATAAATCGCATAATAAAGATATTAAATGAATTTAAAAATTAAACATTAAAAAAATTCAAGGTTGACCCAATTGATTTGAGTTCTAAACCCGAAAAAGCCAAAACCTGAATGACTCAGAACCCGATTAACCTGAGACCAAAACCCGAACTCACCTGACCCTAGACCCAGCAAACCCGAGACCCGAATGACCTACCAAAAAGTCTCCAATTTTTTAAAATTGAAATGGTAAAAATAAAAAATATAAACAATGTCATTTAAGAAATATATTTTAAAAATTCTAATATATCTAAGTTTTTTTAATTAAAATAGTAAAATGATAAAAATAAATAGGTATAAGGATATTAGATTTAATTAAATAAAAAATTGAGTTTTTAGTTGAGTAAAACTATAAAAGTATATTTAAAAAATTCTTATATATATAAGCTTTTTAGTGGTTAATATATATAAGTTTTTAATTAAAATAGTAAAATGGTAAAAATTAAATAGTTATAAGGATATTAGATTGAATTAAATAAAAATAGAGTTTTTAGTTAAGTAAAACTATAAAAATTTAAACAATGACATTAAAGAAATATATTAAAAAAATTAAGAGTATAATGGACGACTCAAAAGTTTTATAAGAGGTTGTATTTTTTAATATAGTATAGATAAAATATTTTTTTGGCCGAAAAAATATAAATGATTTTAATATTAGGAATTTTCTAAAGATAATGGATTTTTTTTAAAGGAAAGAAATAATATTTGATGGATTGATAATTTGAATTACAAACACATGATAAATAACACCATACCAAACATAATTAGCACCACTGACAAGTCTAATTGTGCCATACTATGTGTTAAAACATTAACATTAGGGTAACAATGTGAAAAAGAGCAAACGATAAATAAACTAGATAAATGTTGAATTTCTTCAGTAAGACGAGCTCCTTCCCAATTTGATTTCGAATCCTTCTTGATTTTGTCTAACGCTAATTGTTATAAACTTTAAGGGTATCTAGATTGCAACTTAATGCAAGATGTCGAAGAAGACGAACAGAAGAGAAAAGAAGAAAAGACTTACTTTTTTTCCTCCACACAGCGGTTATAAGTGGTTATAGTTTTTATTTTTTATTTTTACTTTGTAAAACACTACTTTTTTTTTCAAAATAAAGGCACTTTGTAAAACACTACTATGTTTTACCTAATGCATTATAAAAATATTTATATTCATATGGTCCGCTCCATTCCATACTAGTTTGTTTACATAAAAATATTTCAAATATCGAAGGGAAAATATTCAAATTTCAACATAAATACTTTCACATGTAAAATAGTACAATTTAAAAATTTTATTGTTGGTGGGTCTAAAAGATTTTAAAAAAATTTGTCATATTTTCTAAATAATTGGTTGTAGTTTTGTATTGAAAAAAAAAAACTAATCCAATTAATTGAAATTAAAAAATTGAAATGTCAAACAATGGTCCGAATTTCTGGGCCACTAGACCCATTGGGCCAAGTCCAGGCGAATATAAGCGTGAAGGGTATTCCTGCCAACTAAAAAGATTCAAATCCAAATTGGTTCCTTTTGACAAAGCATATCCCGCCTCTACTCTCTGCAACCCAACGTTCAAAACGAAAAGAGAAAAATGGAGAAGATCTGCGTAGCAGTGAGAGTAAGACCTCCAATTTCTCAAGAAACTTCTTCCGGAACTTTCTGGAGAGTCGAAGATAATCGAATCTCTCTTCACAAGCTTCACGGCACTCCAATTTCTGGCATCTCTTACGCTTTCGGTGAATTCCATTTTCCCCCTTTTTATTTCCCCTTCTGTTTTGCGTCTTCCTTCAAATTAAGTTCTCAATACTTGAAATATTTTGTTTGTAGATCATGTTTTTGATGATAGTTGTTCAAATGAGAAGGTTTACCAGCTTCTTACAAAGGATCTTATTCATGCTGTTGTCGACGGCTTTAACGGTATAAATTTCAAAATTTTAAGGCTTATTTTTGCTAATCTGTGCAAATAATTGAGTCGATTAGTTCAAATTTGCAATTTTTTTCAATATTTTAGGAACGGCATTTGCGTACGGACAGACGAGCAGTGGGAAAACCTTTACCATGAATGGTTCCTCAAATGATCCTGGAATTATTCATCGAGCCGTTACCGATATATTCAACAAAATACAGATGGTAAAAATTGTTCTCTCTTTTCAAATTGAGCTTACTCTTGTTTAATTTTTTTTCTACTTCAAAATCCTGAAGCTTTGCTTTCTCTTTCTTGCTGTTGACTATTTGAATTGCATATCCCAGATTTCTGATCGGGAGTTTCTCATCCGGGTCTCCTACATGGAAATTTATAATGAAGAAATTAACGACCTTTTCGCGGTGGAGAATCAGAAATTGCAGATTCATGAGAGTTTGGATGTCAGGCTTTGATTTAACTTGGATAAATTTTCAATCTTTTATTTGTGCCAAAAAATTTTTTTTCAATCTTTTATCTATTAATGCATTAAAATAACTTATTTTTCTTGTTTTTGCAGCGTGGGATTTTCGTTGCGGGTCTCAGAGAAGAAATTGTGAACAATGCTGAACAAGTGATGAAGCTCCTAGAATCAGGAGAAGGTCCTTTAAATTTCTTATTTCTGCTCTTTAGTTTTAACTCAACTGCATTTCTTCTATATTTTGTTTAATTAAATCATTTTTCTTACAGTTAATAGGCATTTTGGTGAGACTAATATGAATGCCCGAAGTAGTAGATCTCATACAATATTTAGAATGGTATGTCTATTTAACACATTTGTTGATCATGAATATCATACTATCATTATTTGCTCAAATTTACATATAATGTATGTGTTAATTTTTTTCTTACATTGCTAGGTGATAGAAAGCAAGGGAAAGGATACCAGCTCTTCCGATGATTATTCAAGCAGTGATGCCATCCGCGTATCAGTTCTGGTTTGTATCTTATCATGCTGTAGGAGTTTCTTTATTTGGATTGTACTTAGTTCTGTTGATTCTATGCATTTAATCTTACTTTTTTTTGAAAGTAGAATTTGGTAGATTTGGCTGGCTCTGAGCGAATTGCGAAGACTGGAGCTGGCGGAGTACGTTTGAAGGAAGGAAAGTACATTAACAAGAGCTTAATGGTTCTTGGTAATGTTATTAATAAACTTAGTGATGGTGCAAAGCAAAGGTACTTGCTTTCCTTCTCATGTGAGAAGTATCTTTATTTATATAGAATAGAATGAATATGTTCTAACAATATGAACAGAATGGCCTTGTACTAATGATTTGAATTATTGACATGGGCAGGGCACATATTCCTTATCGTGATAGTAAGTTAACCCGCATACTCCAACCTGCTCTCGGTGGAAATGCCAAAACTTCAATTATATGCACTTTAGCACCAGAAGAGGTAACCTTCCTTTGTGTTTGTGTGGTCATTCCATGGCTTGCCTTTCTTTTCTATCTATTTTGAGTGGGGAGCCTAAATGGCAAGTTCAACAGAGCATTTGGTTTAATTTTGTTATCATATGTTTAGATACATGTTGAGGAAACAAAGGGAACGCTCCTGTTTGCTAGCAGAGCAAAGCGTATTACTAATTGTGCTCAAGTGAATGAGGTTTGTTCAATTTCTTATATTGCATCACCTTGTTACCTAAAATATGTACCTGCAACTCTATGCTGCATCTTTATATGAAGATCCACCATTATCATATGACAAACAAGATTGGTAATGTTTTTTTAATTGATTTGGCATGAATTTGACTTGAAGACGGTTAACTTTTTTGTAGATTTTGACGGATGCAGCCTTACTAAAGAGGCAAAAGTTAGAGATAGAGGAGCTACGTAAGAAGCTTCAGGTGAGAATCAGGTTACATCTACTAATAAGTGAGTTAAAGAACACACTAACATCTTAAAACTTTTTTCAGGGATCTCATGCTGAAGTGCTGGAACAGGAGATCTTAAAACTGAGGAACGACATGCTTAAGGTTCCTTTTTGTTTATATATAGAGGCTGAAATATCATCTTCTGTCACCAATCATAAACTTGTTCTTATAATTTTCTATTTCTCTGCTTATATTCCAATTTGCAGTATGAACTAGAGCGTGAGAAGCTTGAAATGGTATTGGAAGAAGAAAGAAGATCATGGAAAGAACGTGAACAGCGCATTAGAGACCAGCAGATGAAGATTGAAAACCTAAGTAGTCTGGTTTCTAATGGTGATAGAAGTTCTGGTCAGGTATAACTCATGTAAAGTGAAGTGTAGAAATTTTCTGTTTCTTTTGGCTACACTAGTCTGATACTCTGATTGTGGTTCCTAGTTCCTGCTACAAACAGAACGCTACCTGCTTTTTGCATACCATAGAAGACTTAGAATCAACCTATGCATCCATCTTTTATAACTAATGATTTTAGCATTGTAGTTCTTATTCTTCTTTATATTATTCATTATGCATTTTTATTATTCTTTCAAATTTATCTCTGTTCTGACAAGATTTAATAAATTTAATTTTGGTGAGGGCAGGGTTCCATGAAAGCAAGCCCAAAGGAAGAATCTGCTGATAAAGGAGATGGTTTTAAAACCCCTTGTTTTAAAGCAGCTCCAAATGCCTTTGTTGCCAAGAGATCAAATTATTCACAATTATCAGAGTTCAGCCCTCTTCCGGATTCTTTTAGTAATGTAGCTGATGAAGACACTTGGTTTAAAATGAACAAGGGTTATATTGCAGACCTTGATTCACTTCAGAGGACTCCTGAGAGAAAAGTTCAATCTTTTCCACCACAAGAACTAACTCCTGTAAGTTGATAATTTCAGTCACCTTTTCTTCATCTTTGCTATCAGTACTAAATGTGCTATTTTCTATTGTATTTTTGTTAATGCCTTTATTTGCGTTTGATGATATTAGTTCATAGAATTAACACAGTTGCATTGTCAGGATTGTTCAAATGAGAGTTACAAGCAAGAACTCGAAAATCTCAAGAGACTTATAGATATTGTCATCGAGGAGAAGAATGAACTCCAGGTCAGTATATACACATTCCACCTTTCAAACTTTCGAATGCATAGATTGTAGTTTTAACTAAGTCAGGAGGGAGGCTAATTGCATGAAACCAGCATTTCAGAAAGAATTTTCTTTTCCTTTTTCAAATGCCTGTTTTTATTGATTGGTATCTTGGATACTTTTGGAAATTGAACCTCATTATTAAACCATAATAGTTGTTGTCTGGTCATTTTAACTGGGAGAAGGCAGGGTGCTTATTAATGGATATACTGACCAGTGACAAGATATCAGAAGCTGTATATAGCTACTTATTTAAGTTGCACATTAGGGAATTGCCATTTTCACCACTTAATTTCTCAATGATGCTTTATACATTCATGTGCATTTCTATGCTTTAACTGTCTCAAATGTTTCATTCACAGAGAAAGCATACAGAACAAACACAATTGAATGACAGATTAATGGGAGAAATATCTGATCTTAAACAAGAAGCATTGCTTGTTCAAGAAATGCCTCAAAGATTGTGTGAATCTCTGGCAACTTGCAAAGATATATTTGAGGATGTTTTGTCAAAAATGCAGGTGAAAATGCATTATATTTGCCTATTTCAAATTCTATTTCCAACTGTAATGAAATACTAACATGCATGCTTTCTTCCTTTTGTGCAATGACAGAGTCTTGTATCTGATAGGAAACCTTCAACTGCAAAAGTGCTCAGTGGCACAAGTGACATTGGGAAAACCCTTTTCTCAACCTTGGAAGCACACTTGTCAATGGCAGTGGATGGTTCCAAATCTTCATATGGGAATGACTCTCTTACCCAAGAATGCAACAAGAAGCTCTCCGAAATGTTGAAGAACACAATTACATCATTGATTCCATCAGAAACAGCTGGCGCTGAGGAAGAGCATGTAAAGGCACCTTTATGCAGCTGCAATAAGGTAGCTACCTGGTCACAGTTACCAGGATACCATTTCTCAATTATGATTTTATTCTTTGTTATGATTTTAGGATACTTGTGCTCGTTCTTCAGGATCCTGATTTTCTGAACCTTTTTTGCTATATAAAATCTGCCAATATTTTCCTTTGTTGTGTCAATATTGTTTAGTGGGCAAAAATATCTCCAAAATTATTTCAACTGTGTTTTCCCCTTAACAAAGAAAAATAAAAGCCTCATCTTTGTTGTAACTGCATCTCAACCAGTATCTAGACTAGAACAGCTTTAAGAGTCGATGCCACCAGCTCTATCCTTTTTCTGTACTGAATAAATTCCAATATTTACACAAAAATGAAGAAAAGTTAACAATCAATACTTTTCAGGTGTTAAATTTTATGTGCTTTTAGATTAGAATTGTTTTTGTGTTGTTTCTTGGAAAGAATACTTAATATTCTTATTTAGAAGAACTCAGCATCAACCCAGACCAAAATTGAGGAGACATGAGAACAACCAAAAAATACATCATCTTAGTGTGTGTTTGTGTGCTTACGAGTGTAACTGGTTCTTTATGTCTTCCTTTTTACAATGTGTTACATTTTAGCTGCTTCCCAGGAAAAAAGGGTAATATAAATAGGAACTACATTCTAGTATAGAAGCAAGGATAGGGTTACTTTCTATCCTGTTTTAAGATTTAGTTTTTATATGTGGAAGGGCTGCACTTTGGGTGGAGAAACTGCCTGTTGGGAGGAGAAACTGAGCAATGAACTTATGGAAGTCAAGGAAAAGTATGAAAACTTGGAGAAAGAGTTAGATCTCAGTAACAAGTTCCTGGAGGATTCTAAAGAAAGATATGGTAGCTTGGAAAGGGAGTTTCAGCTATTGAAAGAAGAACGAGATTCGTTGCTGAAAACGGTCTCTGAATCATCTCAGAAGCTCACACTTGTAACTGATCAAAAGGAGAATGTGTTGAAGGACTTGAACACTGAAGTTCAGAGAAGGAAAGATCTCGAAAAAGAGATCAAACACTTCAGTGTTGCGTTTGCTTCTCGACAGAAATCACTTATGTCAATTCATGGTGAATTTAAATCTAAAGTTGAGCAATTGAGAGATGAAAATCAAGTTTTAGTACACAAATCTCTATAGTCTTAAAACCCTAAGTTATTATTCTTCACTGTAACACTAGTTTTTTTTCCTAGTTTCTTTATCTCCTTTGATTCTTTGACACTGGCATGAGTGTATTTTAATTGATTTCTATCTAATCCATACTGTGTTTGAAGCTTAATGATTCTGTACTCTGTGGTTATGTAAGTACATGTTTCCAAGTGATATTGTTATGAAATTCTGCAAATCATAAACAGCAATTAGACCATTTAGAGTGGTGATCCTCAGATTTTCCAGATTGATGAAATGGGTTCATTCATCCTTGTGGATTGAATTGAGACTTGTAGATCCATACAGTTTTAACTATGCCTGATCTATTCCCTGACCACTTTTCTAGTAGTATCAACATTTTGATGCATGCAAAAGAGTTCTGTTCTGTAGAGTATGGAAAACTCAGGACACCAACTAAACTAATTGCTTGTTTTTCCAGATCAGATTGTTGTTATACCAAATTGATTAGAAATGTTTAAACATTTTTGAACGTCAGTTGCTCCAAATGTGCACACGTGTTCCTATTCAACTTGGCAGGTCTAAGAACCGTGTCCATTTCCATGGCCTCACAATTGATATCACTTTCATCAAGGCATTTTTCAAAATCTTACGTGATGTTGTTGCATATATGGAATATTAATGCACACAAAACTCATCAATCCAATTAAAAAAAGAAAAGAAAAGCATCTTTATCGTTTTCATGCATCTTCAAAAAACAAGACCAAAAACGGGAGAGGTCACTGTTAACAAAAGAGACAAGAAATGGAACAGGAAAGGCTCTTGCCTTTGGTGATGAGTCAATAAAGTTACTATAAATTAAAAAAAAAAAAGTTAGAGCAAGATGCTTTAAGCTGAAAAATAAAGGCTAGTCTGCAATTGCCTTGTTCATAATTGTCATGTAGTATTTAATTAAGAGTGAGATGGAAGTTGGGGAAGGCCCCCCATATCCCTTTCCCTTTCACTCATGTTTTTCCTCAACAGCATTCATACCCACATGTCATGAAGTTGGCCCAAAAGAAGGTTACTATTTATATATTTATTTAATATATTTATATTTATAAAGATTCACATTACATCATATATTTTGATTTTTGTTATCAAATTATATTCTAGCTTTTACTTTTGGGGTTACAAAATCATTTGGATACATAATGTCACTCCATTTTTATTTAGGGCATAAATGGGTAATTGATTTGTTTTGACTTATCTTGTAAGAAGATTAATTATGGTGACAAAGTTTAGGAGTAGAATATGTTATCTCATCTTCGAGGTCAAGGCAAGTCTCTAACCTTTTAGGAGATTTACGGATTCATTGGATTTATATGCAAATTCTTCAACTTACAAATTACGTACCAATAAGGATACGGGTGAAGGCTTAGATAAAAGAGGTAAGGTTAGGCTTTCTACATGGGATGTGAAGTAAACATGATGTAATCATCACTAAATGATTGAAGTTAAACCATTATGATTATGTGAGTTTACAGTTCAGTAACCTTGGATTAAGATCTGATTAAGTCAAACATAGTACTATCATACTGTTGAATAAATTTTAAAAAAAAGCTCCTTGGCTACTTGGGGTTATGATTGTGTGATTATTCTTAGACTAACAAATATACTAATTTATTTTTTGCTTTATAATTATAATTAAACATGACAAATATATAAATGCAAATGGTGTATCTGGTTAGGTGCAACAAAAACCAGCATTGATGAAGAGAAAATCTTATTCTTAAAAAAATTATTTTCAAAGAAGAATCACGGGGAAAGATGACCAATGACCAGACCAGATTATGATGAAAATATATACCCAGTATTATTATGATGGTCCATCATTGTTGTAGGATACTACAAAATTAGGTACTCGACAGGTTCTTTCAAATAAATTTGCTTTCTTCTCCAGGTTGATTTTTATACATAAACTTTTTCCTTAATTGTTAAAGCAACCTAGACCAGCTCTTTTTACATGTTTATGAAATTCATTTACCAATATATAAATGCATCAAGGAATTTTCATTTTTTATGTATATATTCTAACTTACTATATTCAACTAAAGTTTCAAATTTGAAAAAATAAAAAATACCCTTATCCCAGAAGAAATCATAAGAGAATCAATCAACAAAATGGAAAAAGACAATTTTTTTCCCTCAGCAACATGATGGGGATGAAATATGATCATGAGTGTGAAGTTACATGACATTAAAATGTTATCCCCACCAAGTAATTTCTCAGGAACAATATAAGGACACAGATTCTCTTTTACCACTTATTCTCTCCATATCTACTTCTAGCAGCCTATATCCCCTATGTTTTGCTTTTTCCAAATTGTTGAAACAACCTTTTTTTTTCTGATTTCTTTCTGCCTTGTGTTGTAATAAATAAACCAAATCCATCCCCAAGTAAAAGATGCTCAAATAGTCTGCTTTTTTCTATTATTTTACAAGTAAACACTAGAAATCATGCAAGAAATGGGACCTCCCAAAATCATTTCATCAACCAAAAGCAAAACCCGACAACAAGAAAAGCACAAAAAAAAAAGTTCACAATATTAAAGACTAATAATAATGGAGTCCAATCCATGACAGTACAATATATCATGTCCAGGCTCATACACATGCTTGTAAACATGTTTAAATACATAAATATATACAATTTGAGATTAGGTTTATTAAAGCTTGGTTGAGACTTGAGAGTCAAAAGTTTGAAATATATATATGTATGGTAGAGAATATATATATATGTAAATCCAGGAATTTAATTTGTTTTGTGAGCATTGAATTTTGGGCGTTGGTACCCTATCAAACAATGTTGACTAGTTATGGACACCATTTCAAGAAGAGACAAGGTGTGTATGGTTGGGACCATATAAAGTCCCAAAAAACAAAAATTAAATTCGAATGAGAAGGATATCATATGGGATTGAATTTTGGGTGTCGAATTCTGCAAGTAAATGACAGGCCAATGACATGAACAAAACAATTGGGAATAGAAAATAAATATATATATATACATATTACTAGATTAAATTAAATACATAACATATCTTTAGAACTTCACAGTTAAAGCCATATAACCTAGAGATTGTTTGGACTATGTCTCTCCCCTTGCTTCTCTCCTTTTCATAGCCTTAAATACCCAATCTTCCATATGTTCAGTCCCAAACTGTCAGATATGTCTGTCTTTCCCATTTACTAGCCTTCCATAAGTTTAAAGCTTCATCTTTTTAATTTCCACAAACCCCATTGCAACCTTTTAGCCTAGAGCTGCTCAAATGGCCACAGCAATATCTTCTTCCAAGCCAAACCCTGCCAGGCAACTTGGAGAGCTCCTTCAGGAACAGCAAGACCCTTTTATCCTTGAGGTTTATTTATCAGAAAGAGGTTGTACTTTAAGAAAGAACTTCAATTTAGGAGCTCACAATTCAGGCAAGTTTCTGAAGAAATCTGGTAATGGTAGTCAAAATTACAAGAGCAAGAAGGGTACTGTTCACAATTTCCCCAAGGTACTCAAAGTTGTCTGCAACAAGTTGTTTACAATTAAATTAGGATCAAGAAATTACAAGAGTTCAGATGGTAATTATGAAGATAGAAAGCTTGGTAATGTGTGTGAGATGGATGAGGACAGAAATAAGCAAGAAAGTGCAGAGCCTGATGTATTTTCCTCTGCAAGTATCACAACAGTGTATAATTCATGCTCAGATAGTGACATAGATGAATCATCTACGTTTTCTGACAATCCCAATTCTGTGCAAATCTACAATCATAGGGAAAACAAGGTACACAGTCTTTTAGTATTCTCTTTAACTTGTGCATAAGCAAGATTGTTTTTTTGATTTTCTAGGAAAACTTAAGGTTGTGTTTTGTTACTCATTCACAAAGTTAACAGACTGCTGCAGATCATACAAAGTTGCAATGGAGTTGCATGGAAGACAGTAAACAACACAGCCCTGTGTCAGTGTTAGAACAAATATCTACTTCAAGAGATAATAAGAGTTAGTATCTTTATAGTTTTCTAAGCACTCTTTTAATATAAACTCCATCATTTTGCTAATTCTCGCGAGTTAATTAATCTGAAAACAGCAAGGCCAGTTAATTCCTGCGGAAAACAGAAAAGCCTCTTCTTGCCTAAGCTAATAGCAGAAGACTCAATATTGTCAGCTTCCCTCTTGAATTTACTTCTTCAAACCACACCAGCAAAATCAACTTGTTCAGAATTAACAGAGCCTGATCACTTGTCAACTTCTTCTGATCCTATTGCAATATCAAGAAGGGCTTTGCAGCAAACAAAGCAGATTCTCTTCGATTGTGTTAGGGAGTTGGTAGATAGCCATGGGAAGAAGGAAGAAAGAGCAAAAGAGTATCCAGAGTCAGAGTCTGAG
The DNA here is from genome assembly GCA_001974825.2 of Corchorus olitorius. NCBI lineage: Eukaryota > Viridiplantae > Streptophyta > Magnoliopsida > Malvales > Malvaceae > Corchorus > Corchorus olitorius. The sequence goes on along the minus strand of AWUE01019946.1, from coordinate 26,681 downwards.
AAAATAAGAGTATGGGGAAAACAGTGTGGAGGAGATGAATCAAACATAAAGCAATTGTTGAAGAAAGACGTAATGGATTCAATGCAACAATGGGGTGATCTTCAGTCTCAGAAATGGGATATTGGGCTACTCATTGGAAATATCATTTTTGAAGAGATTACTACTCAAGTTTTAATGGACATGATTAATTAATTAATTAATTAATGTCCTAGTCCTAGCTTTTGTATGTAATTTGCTAATTTTAATCATACTTGTCTAATTTTCTATTATTATTTCACTCACATGGATTTCTCTGTCTACTTCAGTAATGTAATAATTATCTAAGAAGATAGAAAAAATGGATCACATGTTTTTCAAAAATATAGTAGAAAAATAGCAACAAGTTTTAAGTTCATGGGTTTATCTGGAACTCATGCTGAATTCGTATAGAAGCACACTGGGGAATGCTTTGCATGAATTCCTTTTTTAAAAAAAAGAAAAAAAAAGAAAAATTGATAGAGAAATGCCTTGCATTACATGAGATATGACGAAAAGCAGATGTAATGATTGAAACGACAAGAGATGGATAAGTTGGGGCTTATTCAATACATAGGTCCATCGACGTTGATGTCCAAACCACCATTTAAACTACCCATTTATATTGAATTTTCCTTAATCTGCAATAGATCCATACAATCGATTTTTTGGTACAATCAACTGATCAGTACTATGGGATAAAATTCTTGTGACAATCACAAGACTCGAATTCAGATCTTACAAGGCTTTAAACGAATTTCAAGCCACTTACCAACTAATCGTATATCTTGACTTTATAAATTGTAATAAGTAAATTGTAGAATTTAAGTGGAAGGGTGACCCTCAAAATATTTATGATTTATTTTGTCATCAGAAAATAGTCAAACACAAATTTGATATGAAAATAGAACTACTATAACTCTTGGAAAGGGCTTTTCGTTAAAAAAAAAAAAATAGAACAAAATCCAACCCCAACCCCTCCACTAAGATCAAACATTACACTGTAATATACTAAAGCCCTGGTTGAATGTTACTATGAAAATAGGCAAAATACTAGTTTCTAGATCTATAGACAATTGTGATTTAGCTATAGCGAATACAACAATGTATAAAAGCAAAATGTTTAAGTAGTTTAATCCCCCAATTGCTTACTTTGAATTTTGCAGCAAGCAGTAGGGTAGTAGGAAACTACTGAATTTCACCATCCTCACCAACTTCACCATCTTGCCATGTTGAGAAAGGAAAAGAAATTCTTTGACATGCATGCATGTGTATAGTATAATCACAGAACACAAGTAAAAGAGAGTATTGGGCTTAGATACTTGAACGAAACCATGCTCCACCCTCAAACCATGTTGAGCTACGGAAATGATCTGACAAGAAATCTTGCCATCAGTTCAGCTGAGAAGCTCCTATTGACTGTAAGCAATTTGTGAAAGATTATATGCATGAGATGCTATCTGTGCATTTAGGGTGGAAAGAGGGCGGAAATGGAGATGATTCTGATAGGATTCAATTTAAGCACTGCTTTTACAAGATATTAGAGGTAACCGAATTTTTTTCAATGAGATAATTGCTTTTCTAAGATGAATGGTGCAATGGGTGTTAAAACCGGTTGTCTTTGTTTGTAGAAAAGATTGGAGTCTCTGTTGAGTCTCTGTTTCACCCTTTTGAAATTAACTTGATAGTCATCCAGATGATAAAAGTATGTAAATTTTGATGGCTGAGCTCTAATATTGAAAAACTCACAGTAGTATCATATTATTTTGCAAAATTTTACAATATCTGAATACATATTTAATTCTGTTATGTATTATGCCTGGCCTCGTGTAGGTGGAACTGGAACGGAGGGTGGAACATTAAATTAGAAGGTTCAGACCATGCTCCTGTTTATACAAGTTTAGCTGAAATCCCTGCAGATGTCTCAGAACATATATAGCACTCCATCTTTAGCTGCTAGATATCTGCCAATGATTCATGGTCTGCAGCAAACACTTGGTAAGAGATATACCCGGAACCGATATATCCAACTGTTCTTTGGACCAAGACTCCGAAAATAGCATCCTAAAAGTAAAAGTTGACAAGCATTCTGAAGATCTTACTGAGGAGGCTGCTTGTAGCACTAAAATTGCATTGAACAGGGAGTATGTGAGTTCAATGCCTAACAAAGAAGCCGTAAAAAGAGCAAGGAATTGAGTCAACAGAGCTCTCCTTGAAATCGTTTTAACAGAAAACTCCGAACCTAGGTAATGGTGTGGACAGTTCTAGTACTGATATTTCAACCAACCAGACTGGTGTCCTATATAGATTCTGGAAATCAGTCGCATGCAGGAAGCTCCTGCGATGGATGATCAGGAATGCAGTCCAAAGCAGAATGACATGAATGCAAGTACATCCTCTCAGGGTCAAGTAGAACAAGTCAAGGTGGCAGTCCTTGTAGAAAGAGAAGACTAATGTTGCTTTAATTTACCGGAGTGGCAAAGACTACTCATGCAAAAAGTCCTTAATTCCCCTGCCTGCCCTGCATTCATATATCCTGTTCAGCCTCAATTTCCATGCTAGACAGTGAAACTCTTTAGTATTCTTAACCCATTGTCTTCCTGATGAGCTGGTAAGTATTAAATGTGAAACTAGTTGATCAGAATGTCAGGCATCGCTTCATCTTGTATCATCAATATCATAAGATCAGTTTTCTTTAAATTATGTCTTCTTTGTAAGTTACATGGTGTACTTTTATGAAACAAAATGGATTAATTTTTTGCCTTAATCAGTCGGTCTCCTTTTCATTAATTCTCTCAGCTTTTACTTTTAACAGTACTGTTTGATACCTTATATAAAGGGCTTAAACATACCCAGGAAGGCCTTCAAGTAAATCGAGATGGGAGTCATAGGTGCCCAAGGTCTTACTCTTAATTAATTATTCGACCCAAAATATTCACCGCCTAGTCCCAAAAATGGATTGAATATTGATACAAGAACAAAAGATAAACTTGAAGGCGGAGATTACCATATCAGTATCTAAGATACAACATCTATATTCCTTAGGGTGAAAGGAAATTTTGAATCAAAAAAGGTAACAACGATCTAATTATAATTTAGTGATTGGTTACTTTTATGCCCTGTTCCCAGGAAACTGTTTGAGTTATATATATATGCTTAACCTCTTGGAGTTACAATATCGCAAGAATCCTGCTACCATTCTTCCAACTAATATCCATCTGCCCAATACTTATCAGTAACTAAACAAAACCCCACCATAAAAATCTTGCTTACTAGTTAAGTCTAACATACGAAAATTTGATCAAAATTTCCTTGTTTTCGAATATGAAGCTACCGGAAAACTTCATCATTCAAAGTAACAACAGGCGTCTTCTGATCGGAAATAGTATCCTATCGTCACCTTACTACGTCGAACATTACATCGGGTTTTGCCAAGGTGTAAGCACATGTTTCATAAAAAGTGTATTGAAGAATGACTACAAGTTTCATCTTTGCATTGTCCCATTTGTAGAGATCGGGTTCCTGACCATTGTTTACAATCGACGAGGTCTAATAATTGCAGGAATCAAAGGGATGCTATTGCTGTTCCGTTAACAAATTCATTCTTGGCTATCAATTAACTTTGTGAATATACATAATTAGTATCCGAATCTGCCTTCACCAAAGGTGGTAGGATTTTAGATTCCAAAAGGAGTAGTTTGAACGCCGCCGTTGTCCAAGCTTTGATTTGCAATCAAGATTGGAAACGTGAAGCTCGACAAAATCAAAGCGAGGTGGAGAATGAAGATGACGAATGCTTTGATGAAATTGGCTTAGGTAATACTCTCTACAAGTGGTTCGGTTCGCACTGGTGCGTCGAACGTTAACAAATTTAGACTGTTTAAGAATTACTTCTATTAAATGCAATCGCTAGATGTTGAAAAAATGTTTCAAAGTTACAACATGATCTAAAATTTATTATATTTCTAAATAGCAACTATTAATTTATAAATGGAAAACTGTATATGCTTGAAACATATTGTATCATCTAAATTGTAAAGCTTACTTATATAATGTCTATTGTTTAAAAACATACAATACCTGAATGATTAACCTATTTTTTATCTAGTATCAAAATATTATTGAATATTGAAAAAATTTTATATGCTAATAAGCCTATTGAGCTGAGCTCGAGCTTGTTCGAATTCGTAACGAGTCGAGCACGAGCTTAAAAAATAGAAGCTCGACGAATTCGAGTCGAGTTTTGAACTTCGAGTTTTTCCATCAAGTCGAGCTCGAGCTTTCCAAAACTCGACTCGACTCGGCTCATTCCCTATATAGAACATTCTTCTGATATGATGTCTAATTAAATGAAAAATGCTTAATTTGTACATGCTGTTCATAACCGACCCGCCTGAGAAACCGACCGAACCGACCAATTCGATTTCAATTTCATACATAATCGGGTCAGTCCTCGGTTCTAAATGTGGGATCTCGGTTTTCTTGGTTCTAGATCAATGATCAACCGATTAGGATAGACCCGACCCGATGACCAACCGATTAGGACCAACCCGACCCGATGCTCACCCCTACAGGCTATTGGGTTTAACATATTCTAGATCAGATAGATATTCAGATGGACCGGATAGCATCGTTACATCTAAACAAGACATGGAAAATCAAATGTAAAAGCAGCTTCATTGCTGGGCAAATTTGGGAAGTCATAGAAAGAATCAGAAAATAAGAGGAAAAGATTTATATACCAGAAATTTGTTAGCCAAAAAAGAAAATCTAGAACTATAACTCTTAGAAAGGGCTTTTCGTTAAAAAAAAAAATAGAACAAAATCCAACCCCAACCCCTCCACTAAGATCAAGCATTACACTGTAATATACTAAAGCCCTGGTTGAATGTTACTATAAAATTAGGCAAAATACTACTTTCTAGATCTATAGACAATTGTGATTTAGCCTTTAGCGAATACAACAATGTATAAAAGCAAAATCTTAAGTAGTTTAATCCCCCAATTGCTTACTTTGAATTTTGCAGCAAGCAGTAGGGTAGTAGGAAACTACTGAATTTCACCATCCTCACCAACTTCACCATCTTCCAGCTCCTCGTAACCACTGTTTCTACGCGACCCATCGCGGTGATCTCTCTTGTGCTTTTTGTGCCGGCTTTCACTCTCGGATTCAGGTGAGTGGGCATGCTGCCAACAAAATGTTGAAACAACATTAATACTTTGATGGATAAATAGTCAAGATATCGATGTATCATCAATAAAAATGAATACCTTTCTTGATTTCTTACGGTCGCTGCTATGTCTGCGAGACTTTTTAGACTCCTCCCTATCATCCTTGTCAGAACTCCCATCATCAGCAGCACTTTGATGTCGCTTGCGGTGTTTCCTGTCTTTTTCTTTTTCTTTGTCTTTCTCCCTTTTCTTCTCCTCTTTAGGGCCGTGGCTATCAGATATATCTATATTCTCACCATCTGTTTCTTCTTTTTTATTTCGTTCCTTACCTTTTTCCCTTTCACGTTCTCTTTCCTTCTCCTTTCTATCCTTCTCCTTCCGCTTATCTTTCTCTTCTCTCTCTTTCTCTTTTTTGGCCTGCAAACACAAACCGGAAAAACATCTTTTGATTATGGAAGAAACATATTTTTCTATACAATTAAAAAAAAAGCATATACTAATTCAGAAAAATTGCAAGGGAGAGGCTAAAAAATATGCCAAGTGCTCATATTCTTTCACACTCTTTTGATATACTTAGGTTTTATGTACGAAGTCCATAAAAACATATCAAAGTTACTCCATTGATATATGGGATTTTAACCACAAACTACTTGGACATTTGTAGCTGAAAATTCACATACCTTTTCCTCCTCTCGCTTGCGCTCCTTTTCTTTAGCTTTCTCCTGTAAGTGCGTAATGTATTCCTCAAAGATCTCTCTCCTATAGCTCTCTTCTGCAATTGATCTAATAACAGTGGATGGAAGGAAACGATCAAGGTGTGGAAATGTTATTGGGATTGTGATGCTAAGGATAAGTACCCAGCAAGTTACTCAAAATGGTTGTTCATCATAATTGCAAAAAGGTGGTTCAATACCTGTATTCTTGGCTTTCTTCAAAAAGTGGTCGAGAATCCTCCCAAGTAGAAGATGCAGTTACTTCCTAAGAAGCAGCATGACAACCAGAAGTTAAACAAGATGGTCATGGGCAATTCTCAAACAAGAGCAAAAGAACAATAGTCCCCATCTAACTATAAAGCATATAACACACCTTATATGTATGCAATAGTTTAGTGAAGTCATCAGCTAGACGCTGACGTTTTTTAGCCTCTTTCTCCTCCTTCTCCTTGGCTCTCTCAAGTAACTCCTCATACACAAGCTGCAAATGAGAACAGAATAAATCACCGATATCCAGTCACATGATTAGCAAAAAATGCTTCTTTAACTAATCAGCAAGTGAATAACATACTAAATAAACCATCCAACTTGTTCACATTCTAACAATCACTATTTTAAAGCTCTAAACCTGTGATTTAAAGATAAGGCATGATGCAGCATCCCCACCACAAAAAAAAGGCATGACAACTTATAATCACATAAAGAATTTTTGGGAGTGATAACATACATAAACCATCCAACTTGTTCACATTCTAACAATCACTATTTTAAAGCTCTAAACCTGTGATTTAAAGATAAGGCATGACAACTTATAATCACATAAAGAATTCTTGGGAGTGTTAATGTCAATTTATATTCATTATAACATTTACCACAGCTTAACATTTCATTTTCTTTCCTCTTCATTTTTATCTTGCATTGCAAAACAAGTACCTTTAAGTTTATATCTGACATGGGCAAGGAACTGACATCTTCCCAAATAGCAGCTTTGAAGTCTTCAACTGCCCACGTGGAAACCATGGTAATCTGAGGAGGCCAAGAAGGGGTTCAATAATGAGAAAACAACTACAAATACTCTGCAAGATAAATTCAGCATGTTACCTTCCTTGACTTCATTGCGTCTTTTATACGGTTTTTGTCTTCATAATACTATCAAATACAGAAAAGAAACCGTCAGAAACCCATGGTCACATTTTTTCAGCCTTAGCAAAAGAATAACGCAACAAAAAGATATGCACATTCAAAATATTGCAGAGAACAGATTTGCGGCACACACCTGGTTTTGTAATTCTTCAGCAACATCGTCAAACAACTCTTTTGGTGTTGAACCAGATGTATTTGATGCAACAGCAAGATATTGTGGCAAATCTTTCACCTAGAAATCAAAACCGAAAAGACTAAGCAAAAATCATTTCTGACAAGGACAAAACATGCCTTGATTTAAGCCACTCTTTCTATAAAACAAATTCAAATAGATGAATCACCTTCAAACAATAATCTCGCCAGTAAGTTTTAGCTGTAAGAGTGCCATCAGCAACATGTTCTTCCATAAGCTTACAAAATGCATCCCGGTTCTTGCGCTCAGCACGTCTCAATTGTTCCTAAATTTACCAAAAAAAGGTAAGAAACCAGATTTGAAGTGTCAACTAATTATCATAAAATATACCTCTACCTTTTGCATCTTCTTTTTTTCCTCTTCTTTTTCCTCCAAATCCTTAATGTAATCCTGAAATGTGAGCAAGCGGTCAATTTTCTCAAGACGTGAACATCTTTCATCATCCTCCAAGCGATCTTGAACTTTTCGCCACTGGGTGTTTGCCTGCAGATAAATGAAAAGGCCAGAAAGAAGTCATGCTATAGATCAATAAAAGGAGGGAACATAAACAAAGAAAAGAAAATCCTCTTTTTTAAATTTGCACCTTGATAAAATCACAGGATTCCAGAAATTTCTTGTATTCTGCTATATTCCGCCTTTTTTCCTCCACAGCAATTTCCCTTTCCTGCATTCAATAAGAAAAATAAAACGTAAGAATAATGTTAAGGGGCATTTAGTTTAATTCTGAACTAGATGACAATGAATATAGTAGAGACCACAATAATACTGCCATACATGACAGTTAAAATGACAAGATGTCAGAAATTATTACCTTCCTCTCAAGTTCCACTATATAGTTTTCAAAAAGATCTTCCCGGTCTCTGACTCGTTCAACAGCCTTGAATCGTTCATCATTTTCAAACAAACTTTGAGCTTTGCTGAATAGGAAAAAGGTTTAGTTAGGAATCTTTAACAATTTTGAATGACAAAGCCCATATAGAAAGAAATTTCAAACCTCCATCTCATGGATGATGTGAGTTCCTTGGACTCCTGTAAGAAACCAAAGCACCAAGATGACATTAAATCAAATAGAAACATAAACAAGGGGAAGAAAGAAGATAATATGAGCTTCATGCATCATACTTCAAGCATCTTCGTGAATTCTTCCCGAGCTTTCTTCTGTCTCATGCGCCTTTCCTCAGCCTCTAGCTTTTTCCTTTGACCCAAATACTATTAATAAGATCAATTTCATGATAGAACAGAATGGATATTGTTAGCATAAAATTTTGAACATTTATTTACAGATAAACATATACTAACTAGCAACAAGAGGACAACTGAAGCTAGTCCAAATTCAAAAGAATCCTACCACAGCAACTACTACCATAAGATTCTATGAGGCATTTACCTCATTAAAGGCTTGCTTCCGCTCACCAAGTGTCTTCAGGGCACCATACCTTTTGTCAGAGATTATTTCTCGCATTGTCTGGAAAAAAAGATTTTAACTGTCAATAAAAACATATCTATCAAAAGATCAAATACTGGGGAAAGGGAAAAGATAAGCAGGGATACCTGCTCCCAAGTCCAATCAGATTGCACGTTTGCAGATTCAAGGAGAGATTTGAAAGCATTTTTTGCCTCCTGAAAATAATGAAAAATAAGGTCAAAACCATAGTACGAGTAATAAACGAAGGAGCTTATATTGATCCATTGAATGCATAGCTGGCATCATGATTCCCACTTCCTAGTACTTGGGGGAACAGAATGAACAAACCCCAGTAACCCCCGCCACCCCACCCAAAAGAGAGAGAGAGAGAGAAGAAGAAGAAGAAACAAAGAAAAAAAGACATGACAAGTTCCTAGATTGTTACCTGCTTATTTGCATATGTTAAAGGCTCATCATCTGGAACTTTTTCTTCCACTGGAGTCACATTGACCTTTCCAGCCATTGCCATCCCCTTTTTTGCTTCCTGCAAGTAACAACAAAGAAAAAATATCAATTACAGAAATCAAGAATATATCCCACTGCTAACATCTTTGAAAGTGGGATCATGTGCGTGTTGCCAAATAGACAACCTGGCAATGTACAACAAAAAATTTTCCTCAAAAGATAAATAACTTATAGAACAACTATTTGTGCCTCTCTTGGAAACTGTAAGCACAGATCAAGGAAAACAAAACAGCATTATGGATAAAAATTAGTCATACCTCAATGTCATGAGAAGAAGCTCCTCCATCTGTAGAATGCATAGCATCTTGAGAAGCTGTACTTTCTGAGCTGCTTTTGCAGGGAGGTTAGAGAAGGTTAGCAGTTAATTTCAACACTGAATATTTAAATGAAAAACTAGTTAAAAGATGTTCATACACGAGTGTTGTGTTAGAGTTGACCAAAGCAACAGGAATGGGGGAAACTCCGGAGGAAACAGCAGGTAAAGGTGTCACAGCAACCGCAGGGAGTTGAACCCCAGATGCAGTCATTGCAGCAGATTGGGAAACAGGAACTGTTGGCCCAGATAATAAGGTAGGGGACGGATTGGCTACAGAAGCAATAGGTGTAACTGAAACTGGGCTTGAAGTCTGTAAAGTGTTGGAGCTCACAGAAACAGCTGCAGTAGTCATCTCAGCTGAGGAGACAGCACCAGCAACTGGAGCTTGAGAAGCCACCCCTGTATCTGATGGGGTTCCTTGGCTAGATGCTGCCTGAGCTTGCTCACGAGCTAACTGGAATTATATTAAAATGATGTTAGGAAGGCAATATGCGAGGCAGAGAAACAGTAATGACGTTCACAAGAATGAACCTTCAATTCCTCAGGTATTGTCCACTTGGACTGCTTTGTGACCTTGTTGTAATAATACCTGCAAAACCAATCTCCTCATCACAGATCCATCATGAAAATAAAGTTTTAACACCCAAGAAATTTACAGATAAACTAGAGCAAATTACAATAATACGTGGGGAAAAAATGTAAATCATGACAGAAGGTCAAAAATTGAATTCAAACATACTTTCTTCCATCGGAAGTTGTAAATTCCTTCCAAACAGTGGATGCATCAGCTCTCTGTTACAAAATAAGCAATTATTAAGCGAATAAGTAAAAGAACTAATGAAAGAGATTTAAGGAGGAACAAAAACAAACATGATTATACCAAGTAGTGGCATTTTATCAATCAGTTTAAGTACACCAAGGAAAACTGCCAACAATGCAGCCAAGCACATAGATATGGAACAAAGATATAAGACAAAAAGCCAAACCAAATTTTAAATCATGAAGAGACCCAACATCAGTTCCAACACATAACAATTTCCCAGAAAGGGAGAGATGATTATATGTGCACCCGTTAGGGGTGAAATAAGCTATTTTACCACAGTATGAGATACACTAGTACATAGAAAACGGATTTGTTGTACTAGTCAAAACCCTGAAAAGGTGGAGGGAAGAGTCAATTAAACATCTCAGCCTTTGAAAAGCAATACTGCAATAGAAAAGGGATGAATACATGCGCAAAAAAAAAAAAAAGGCTGTTTATGTGAAAATCTATGCCAAGTAAGAAGCCTAAATATATTTCACAAGGAATCATCAGTTCTTTAACCTCCTTAGCAATAGCCAGTGCTCCCTCTGACAAACCCATAAATGGAGGAGAAACCAAATTCTAGAGACTTTAGGAGATGTAAAACATATATGCACATCTAATATCATTATGAATGATTCTTTGAAGAATTGATAGATACAAGTATGAAAGTAAAGAAACAATAAAATGCACCAAGAGCAATGACCCAGCATTTCATACCTCCGAAATCAGTAGCCACTATGTACCTGTGGAGCTCTTTACAAACCATTACAAACACAAGCTTGCAACAATAACGCCATAAAGGGTAAAAAGAAAGTAACAAATAACAACATAAATTATGAAGCACCAGATGTGAGTAAAGAACAAACAAGTCTAGAATGGAACGAAATACACAATGCACAGAATACGCATTTCCATAACATCAATCAATAAATTCATTACAGCATCAATCATAAACCACATTTCTCAAAAATATGATATAGGATTAGAAAATCACATGGACTACCTAAGAGACAACAGAGGGAAGAGAAATAGATATATGGGGAAAAAAAGTGTAAAAGTAGATTAGGAAACCGTGTAAAGGGGGAGGAACAATAGTATCACCCTCCTAAAAGTTCTTTATAGAGAAGAACTTTAAGAGAAATAGATTAGGAAACCGTGTAAAGGGGGAGGAACAATAGTATCACCCTCCTAAAAGTTCTTTATAGAGAAGGAAATGATGAAGTTGAAAGCAGTTACCACTAGGCATTAATAAAGAAAAAATTGTCTACATATCTAATCACAATTTCCTCATAAGAATTTATCCCCACATGATAAACAAGATGTAAAAAGCAAATTGTTGCCTGCCTTGAGAAAGTGAAGGCCCGCCCTCAAAGTGACCATTTAGAGCAGTCGTTAAATTTCTCCACACTTGCCATGACATCTACAAACCAATGCAAAAACATGCAAAAGAAAGGAGATTTCGCATAAAACAATTTTGATCAATTTAAGAATGGCTACAACTTTCAGCATCCCTAAAAGCAAACAATTTGTATAAATAGCATGTCACATCAAACTCAAGGTTAGCAGATGATGGAACATATGTGACTGCAGAAATAACAGTCAAGCAGTTATATGCCTCACCTCTATAGGTGTCATCAGTTCCAGAGGCTTCTCCCAACTAGATTGTCTCGTCTTTTTGTTGTAATAGTATCTGCAGAAATTTAAGAATCAGTTAGACTTAGACCGACCAAACAAACACCAATTTCATTTGACATAGAGGTGACTAAGAACTAAAATTAACACCGATTGCTCACAACATAGAATCACAAAAGCACAAGATTATTCTTACATAAAGTCCTAATAGAAGTTTAAATACCAAGAAAACAACATAATATGAGCAATGCTGCAGCAGTGCAGCTACAAAGTCAACTAACCTTCTTCCATCAGCAGCTGTATGCTCTTGCCAATCAGAAGCTGATTGTGGAGTAAGGCTAGGAACACTGGCAACCTGAATTGCAAGAAGTTGAAAATCAAAAGCAGTAAGGTTAAGTACAGCAGCAACATAAAATGACATAATAACAGCAGGGGAGGTAGTGACCGATAAGAGAAACAGTCTAAGGAAGCTTCATGTTCACATAATCTCTTTCCCAAATGTAATATATAGAAGTTGAGGAGATCAAACAGAATCTAAGCTGGTCTAGAAGGCATAGATCAACTGACAGATTCCAGAGTTTTAGCTAGTATATTTAAAGGAACTTAAGCTATAATTCTTATGAAATACATAAAATTTATAAAATTCAATTTACCTTTCTCTAGAGAAAAGTTCAGACCGCATGCCACTATCTCATGATAAAGGTTATAAAAAACAGAAATAGAAGCATTTGTTATCTAAACAATACAGACACAATGCATATAGATAGGACAAGTTCAAGAGGGTTCAAACTCTCTCCCCTTTTCCAGATTTTTCAGATATTAATGTCCTTATCTAGTTTTCAGTTCTTCACTGAGTCTTTTCCCTACAACTGGTCCAATTTGGTAGCAAGTGTTAGCTGAAATTTAATTTCTTATCTCAACATATTTGTGGCAAGCGTTGGCAAATAAATACCGAGAGATATATAACATTTAAATTCTACAATGAAAACACACGCGGCACACCCTTGTCAAATGCCTGTTAACATACATTATAATTGATGTCTCAGGGAGGAAGCACTTACTGAATCTGCAGAAGAAATGAGCGGAGGTTGTTGGCTAGTCTGCTGTACGGCTGTAGTAAGTGGAACACTCTGATTTCCAGATGACATCCAAGGTTGTCCAGCCACAGGAGCAACAGGTGCATGCACTTGAGATATAGGCTGAAACTGGGATGACACATTCACATTGTTCGGAGGCTGGCCGAAGGAAGATGGAGTGAACTGGGGAAAATGAAAAAGCATCAGAGAAGGTGCAAGGGACTCCTCAAAATTATGCAACACTAACAAAATGGAAACTGGAAACATAGGCACGAGGCCTTACACTATATGATGAAGCGGGTGGCATTCCAGGGGCCCCTAAGCCTGGCATATGATTATTCAAAGGGGGAGCAGTTTGATGTGACTGTGGTGATGCAGATGTAAGAGGCCTGTTTGTTTGACCATATGGCACCTGTATAGGCTGTGGTGAAGGTGTAGAAAGACCTGGTTGATTTGGCCGCGGTGGAAACTGCTGCAGTGGCTGAGAAAACTGCATCTGCTGATTTTGAACAGCTGGCATCCCTACATTTGAAGAGGGAACCTGCCCAACAGGCCGAAACTGTTGGGAAGCAGCTGGAACAAAGTGCTGTCCTTGCGGTGGGACTGCTGGTCGAAACTGTGACCAATTTTTTCACAGGAAATGGATTCAATAAACTTCTGTAGGAAGAGGGAAATGGTCACTAAACATGAAAGGAGAGGAGGAATTACCTGTGAAGGTAAGGGAGTTCCATAATTTTGAGGACCCAAGGATCCAACAGCAGGAGGCCAATGTGGCTGGGAGAGAAAGATGACAACCAAAAAATTTAAACATCTCAAACCTTCATGATAGAAACTAGAACACAGGAAATTATTCATGTATACTTTAGGCAAAACAACATCAGATTTCTCATTGTCATAAGAACAATAGTGACCCATGTACTGAATAAAACAGTGCCACCCGGCGAGCCTTGTCAAAATATGAGCTCTAATGTCCATATTCAAGCTATTTTTAACTCTTCCAAGGGGAAAAAGAAGATATGAAAGACATGAAAGAAAAACTTTAAAAAATGGTTATAACATCTGATAAATTCTAACAAAACATGGAAACAGCAGCCAAGATAAAACCCTAAAATGTGAGGAACTATTAACACGTATTTCGATATAGCAATAGAACCAAGAATAAAACCTGAGCACTAGAGGATTGCGGATTGTTGGCCATTCCAGCACATATGCAAAGTCACCTCAAAAACACCTGCAAAAATCAACATGAAACGATGAACAGATTAAAAAAAATGACACTGCATCAATTCAATCATTTTAAATAGCTAAATTACCCATACCATTACCAGAAAGTATAACAAATCAAATTTTACTCCACATCAATCTTAGTGAAATTATTGAATAGAGAAGTCAAAATTGAATAATTAGTACTTACCGTGAAGAATAGTTTTCGATTTTTGGCGAGAGCTTGGATCTCTAGGGTTTAAGAGAGGAATAGTTGGAAACACAGAAAATCCTTTTTTCTTTTGTTTATAATGGGAAAATAAAATTTTACGTAATACTGAGAAAAGACAAGTAAATTTCTCCTTACGTTTTTCCATTTATACCCTTACTGTGAGGTACAGGTAACAGGCGTGCAATTAAACATGACAGGCCCGGGTCGGGTTCCGGTTTGGATCAAAACCACCTAACCTAAGCACCCACCATTTATTCCGGACTAATTGCTCAAATAAGAGCAAAACATTTACCAAAATGTTCAAATAAGGGGTTGATCCTTTAATTTGGCCAAATAAGGATTTAACGTTTTCCAAAATGCTCAAATAAGGGCCCGATATTTTAATTTGGCCAAATAAGAGCCTAACATTTGCCAAAATGCTCAAATAAGGGCCTGGTATCGGAAATTCTCACACGTCATCCAAACTGACAGCAGGCCCTTATTTGAGCATTTTCGATAATGTTACGCCATTATTTGAGCAATTAGGCCCTTATTTGAGCAATTACCCTTTATTACGGAGTTGCTTTTAAATCTTTAAGGTTGAATAGTATAGTTTAAGGATTAAACTATACAAGCAGGGCGGCCTGCGCATGCGCTGCAGTCATCTTCTTATTAGGGCTATATTTTTTGTAGTTGTTTAAGTCGGTTAGTAAGAAGATATTGCATTGGCTATAAATTAATCAGTTAGGAGAAACTCATACATCGAAACAAATAATTCACATATATAAAGCAAAACACATGACCTCTCTTTCATTCTAAAAGAGTATTATCTAAATTCTACTCTATCTCTAGGTAATTCATCAAAATAAAGCTGATATTCTACTCCTCCATCTCTAAAATAAATTCATCAAAATAAAAGCTAATATTGATTGTTGCTTGAAATGTATGTTGATCATCTAAAAAAGCATAGTACGCTGCGGTCATTTTTTAATCTTGATTGCAATTGTTGAATTAATGAACTCTGGTGTAGGTGAAAGAATTTGACTTCTGCATAAGGAATGTCTAATTTTTTGTAGTCAAGAAGCATGTATAGTTGTCGTAGAAAAATTGAATTAGTTGAGAGTATTTGCAAGAACATATGTAATTTACACAATGCATCACAAAATCATTGTATTTAGCATTGGCTAACTATAATATAAATCCAAATAAATCCAGATTTACCTCAAAATGTTGCAGTGAGAAGTGAAAGCTCTCCACTTTAGGTTATGTCATCCTAAGGCGCTGCTAAATTAAATGGAAGGATCTTATCAACGTCCATTTGGAAATTTTAGGAAACAAAATGGAGTCCATGTGAAACCAATTCAGAGAAATGTTAGTAAAGAAGAAACCCACCCAAATAAAAATGAAGACGAAAGGAAAATAGAATTGGAATGTCAATAGTTTATTCATGAATCAACCATTATTGCAGATACATTTATAGCACCAGTCCTTTGGAATTTCGGCATAGGAGTTGAACCGGTAAATCCTAATATCCACACACAATTAATATGTAATTAAAACACACTTAATCATAAATATAAAAAAATAGTAAATTACAAAAAAGGGCAGCAGGAAAAGTAAGGGAGGTTATTCATCGAGGGCCTTTTAGTCACCCGAAAAGTGAGAAAAGACCAAAAAAAGCCAAAAGGAGCCACCACATTAATCCTCAATTTGGTTTTTAAGTAATTTCCATAGCCACTAAAAATAATATATAGTATATATATTGTGGCGTTTGGTTCATGGAAAGTTATGGGAAAGTGTGGTATGTTAGATAAGGAAAGTAATTTTACCATGTTTGGTTAGAAAAATCTAATTTTAGGTGGGAATGTCATTACCACTTAAAAGGGTGGGAAAGTGTTATTATTTTTCTCTTGACTTTCTCTTATACCTTCAGGATTTAACAACTTTCTCACTTTCACCAAACATGGTAATCTGATTCCCACAAAAACAAAAAAATTACACTTTCCCACTAAAATAGCATTCCTAAGAAAGATGTGTGAATGACATTATCATGTGATATCTGTTAGGGGTCAAAATGGGGATGATCCAAGGCCCACAAAAGCCCACCAAGCATACTCAAGGTTGGGTCATCTATCCCCTCATATTTATATCTCTTATATCCCTAAGGGCATTTCTCCCTCCCCAAAGTCCCCAAACACATTTATAACATAGGGGCAATTCTCTCTCTAAAGTCCTCAAACACATTTATAACACAGAGGCATCTATATCAAAGTCCCCAAACACAATTATAACACAGGGGCAATTCTTTTTAAAAGTCTTCAAGCACATTTATAACACAGAGGCATCTATATCAAGGTCCCCAAGCACAATTATAACACAGGGGCACCGCTATTTCAAAGTCCTCAAGCACATTTATAACACAGAGGCGTCCATATTAAAGTCCCTAAACACAATTATAACACAAGGGCAATCTCTATAAGGCACTCTTGACATGTGTAACACATTTGGGCCTTGCCATCTAATTACTTACTTATACATAGCAAAGGCCCATCTAATCACGTTGGGCCTTGCTATCTCACTACTCTCTTACAAGTCCAAAAAGACCCAAAAATGTCGGGGCCTTGCCACCTCACTAGCCAGCCAAAGGCATGAAGACAAAGGCACAAAATCTAGTCTTCTGCTGCAGCCTGTCAGAACTTCCCACTACGGAAAGCATCTAAGGGGAGAATTTCACTTAATTCAAATTTCCTTATATTTATCTACTTATGGCAGGAGATTAGTGCTAATTAATCTTCATTGCAGGACTAATCGTGGACCAAGCCCACGGCGGGAACAAATTGGGAGCTGTGGCTTGGAGGCAAAAGAGGAAGGAATCTTCCCTGATTACCATTCTTGGGGGGGGCGGCTATGATTGGGAGCCGATCCTTAACGCAAAAGGGGTAATCAAGGGGCTGCAGAAAGTGGAATCAAAAGCAAGCTAGTTTGACCTTGGGAGGAGCCCCAACTAATTTGATGGAAAAGTAGCATCGATGATGGCGATATATGCTTGCTAAAACATGGGACTGATTTCAAGATGAGAAAGTGGCCATTGTTAGCTTCCTCAAATCGAAAGGTTCCTTGCCATAGACCCAAGAGCTACTCACTGAATCAATCAAAAAGCAAGAGCCAAAGGGGGTCACCAGACAAGGATTTTGATGGGGCAAAAGGAAGGCTATAAAAGGAGGCCACCAGCAGCAGGAATGGCAGCATAAGAATCAAGCTCTCACATGCCCACAATCAATACTTCACATCAATGTTCAAAAACCCTAATCGTTCATCACCCATTCAAGAACAACAAAAAATCAGTCTCGTTCACCCCAAATCGACGTCTTCCTCCATTGTCACTAGTTTGTATTTTGATTCCATTGCCCTCACTGTATTCCTTCTTCTTTCTCCCAAATCCCACTTTCAATTTGTTACCCACAAGTCCTGAAATCAATAAGAAGCTTTTGATTCACTTTACTTCAAGAAAATACATTTTTGCTTGTATCGTTCATCTTTTTCACTTTCCTCAGTTCTTCCCTTTAAAAAGCTGAAGTCTCTGTTTTCCTGCTGTACGGACTGTTCTTTGGGCAGCAAAACTCACTTATAAATCTCGGGCTCCATCTTGTGAAACCCGATTTATCTTCTGGAAAATTTGGGCTAGGCTTGAATCCAATAGAGTCCCGCACCAGGCCTTCCAATCACACAAAAAGGCTCCCATAAAATCTAAGATACCACGAACCAAACATACCCTATAAGATAAAATGTCAATGGTCTAAATCACATACAGCATAAATGTATGAGGGCTTTCTTATAAAAGATAGAAAGTTGAATGGTAAAATCACATAATATATAAATGTCTAAGGACTAAATAGCATAAGGTGAGAATATCTAAGGGTTTTCCCATTAATAGGTCATTTTTTAGGTGACAAGTGATATGGATGAATTAAACCACTTGTAATTTTCTTCCTAAATGGGATTTCCATATATATTATATATACTAGCTGTACCAGCGCTTGCTCAGGCCCATGTCAACCTCTCAACTCATACTAAAATTCCAACTAATTTTCAGCAAATAAGTAGAACAATACATCCTAATACATCTATTACCTTGAAGAACCTGGAAACCCGATTCCTGATTCCAGCCGATCCCGAGGATCATTCCAATTCACTTTAATACCAAAAACAATTTTGTCTAGAGGGATCTATCACTGCTAGCAACATCAAATTCAAAGGATTTCAAAAGATAAACATGATTTTCCATTAACATTATGACACAGAGTTACGTGCAAGAATCTAACCATAGTCTAAAAATCATACATTTAAAGAAACAGAGATGATCTAAAGAACAAAGTTTTTTAACATTCCATTAACAGAGAGAATATAAAGAAACAGAGTTTTTTAACAATGTTCAGAGCGCTCCCTCCAAGCCAATGACTTGTGTTCCTCCCGCGGATATGGTTCCTGATGACAAAAAAAGAAAGAGAAAAATAAATACAAAATAAAATCGCTATTAGGAATGACAAAAAAAAACAAAACAAAACCAAACTTACCATATCTAATATGCGGGACAAAATGTCTCCGTCAGTTCCACCTATGTCTATGACACCATCCAACTTCCTCAAAAGTACACTAGCCAGCGGTCAACCATTTGTATAACTAGTTAACAATTTCAACAGAAAGACTCGTGTACGTTTGAAATCACGTGGGAATTTTCTCTCTTTCCCCAGCTGGTTAAGGACAGACTCCCTTCTTTCCTCGGTCATTGGATAAAGCAGTTCAAATAGGATTAAACCAGCACTGAATATATCAGATCTGAAATCAATTAAACGTATCTCTTTCTTCTTTTCTGGTCCAGCATAAAGAGGAGTTCCAACTTCATCACTCGTAATTTCGATTTTATAACAAATCTGAAGATCAAGATGCTTAGCTGAAGGAACAGTTGATAAGGTTAGTGTTCGGCTCAGTGGATAACATTATGTTATATTAAAAAAAAATCCAAAAAAAATTATAAAAATGACAACCAAAAGAAAAAGGCAGCGTACGGGTAAACTATAGGCCATAGTGACAAAGCCCATAGCTTCTCAATTTTTTTTATTACCCAACAGAGACCCAAGCCCAGCAGAGAATACAGCCCACACAACAAATAACCCAAATAACATAACAGCCCAAGATAAACAACCCAACAGCCAACAAACAAAGGCCAAATGTCAGCAAAGTAGACTCAACAGTAGAAAATAATAATGAGGGGTTAACGTTATATATTTAGATATATAAAATAAAATATAATAATAATAGGGCAACAACAAATCTTTCGACTTTAAGGCTCTTTTGATAATTTTGGGTGAAACCAATAATATCGTCTTTATGTGTTTATATCCATAAATTTTTTTTTAAAAAAAGAGAGAGAATTGCATCTCAAATTCAAGCCAATTTTGAACAAAAAATAAACCGTAACTATGCTTTAACATTAAGTGGGGAACTATATTTGCATGTTTCCCATGCCACATATACATACCTATCTTTTCCTTATGTCAAATCTTCATCTAATTAAAAACTTCATCAACTTCATTTGATTTGTCTTTGGCCGTCTTACCCAATTCTCTTTGTTTATGTAGATAGCTACCACAACACAAACACAGATAGAGTGATGAAAATCCCCATCATGATGGTCCCCTTACCTCCCTTCATGGCCTTGATTGGCCTTAATTCGTTCAATGACCCAGTTATATAGGGATTTAAAGCCCCTAAAACATTTTTATAGCCTTTAATAAGCTCGATACAAAGCTCTTGCACCAAGCATGGTACAATAAATCCACCAAATGCAGCTATATGCACATAAGCCTTAGCATGAAGTTGAGAGGGTGGGGGGGGGGGGGGGGCTTAGCTTTAGTCAGGTGATATTTTCATTCAAGAATGGTGCTAATAATGCTGATTTTAGGAGTGTTGCCAATGATGTTGATTTGTGGGTGTGGGGGTAAAGTAGCCGACAACCGCAAAGGCTTGGTAGACAACTGAAGGGGATGCAAACACGCGCCTAGGAGTGTTGTTAGAGCGGAAGACTCTGACATGGGAGTGATGGATTGCGACAATCCATCTCGTACAAAGACAACTAAAACTCGGGTTTACGACAATCCTCTTCGAAACCTAATTTCTAACCTCTCCCAATGGAATGCTTTGAAAGCTAAAGATGATGAGAATAATAATTGAGATGACATTGTGTCGTTTCATCACCCTACAAAAGCTTCTAATCCTCTATTAAAGCCAATTTCAAATTTGCAAGAATGGATGGATTTGATTGCCCAAGATACAAAGAATAATAATAGAAATATGACATTGTGTCGTTTCGTTATACCCTACAAAAAGCTTATAATCCTCTGTCGATTCCAATTTCAAATTTGCAAGAATGGAGGGATTTGATTGACCAAGATACAGAGCCTCTGACAAAGACATCCAAGGAGTTAGATGAAGAAGTAGCCTTTTATCTTGGTTGTCTTCATAGGGTTTTAGGTGAAGATTAATTAGCTTTTTCCTGCTTTGAGATAACACGCTATTTTTATTTTCTCTTTCTGTTATTCTTTGAGATAACACGGTATTTTTTTGGCAGTGACATTTCCTAATTAGCTTTTCTCTTTCTGTTATTCTAGTTAAATGAAATAAATAAAAAAATTTTGTTTATGCAATTTTATTTTTGGAATTTTCACAAATTTAAGTTTATTCTCTGAAAACCAAAACAATTAGTTGAATAACCGCATTCTTCATTTAACTTGTCGTCCATTAATAGCATCAAAATTTGTTCTATTGGGTGAAGTAGGAAGGAGCAAATTAATGGTAATTAGGAAATGTCACTGCCGCGCTTCGATGCGGGCACATTTAGTAGAGGCTAATAGAAAATAGTATTTTAGATTATATTTAAAGGGTACTAATGAGTGAAAATAAAAATATTAAAAAAATAAAGTTTAAGGATTAACTCGTATAGAATAGAATGTTTGGGGTCTAAATTGTATTAATTAGAATTGTTTAAGGTATTTCCTATAAAATAAATAAAGTTGAAGGGCTGAAATGTGTAAAATAGAAATTCAAATGGACTAAATAGCATAAATTGAAAGTCTAAGGACTAGTTTAGAAATAAACCATTTTTTGTTTATTATTAAGGAACTTGTGCCAATCATTGGTGACTTGGATAAAAATTATATACTGTATAACATAATAATAGAATGTTTAAGGTCTAAATTGTATTAATTATGATTGTTTGGGGTATATTTCCTATAAAATAAATAAAGTTGAAGGGCTAAAATGGGTAAAATAAAAATTCAAATGGGCTAAATCTCATAAATAAAAATGTTTAAGGACTATTTTGTTTATTATTAAAGGACATGTGTCAATCATTGTTTAGTTGGGATAAAAATTATATAAAGGTATCATATATTATGATAGGGATTGATATATATTTCTTTATTTTTTAATTATTTAATTTAATCAGACTTATTATGGGACATTTCTTTTAAACAAGATTTGGGTTCGAGTTTATGAATAGAAAAAACAAACATTAACGGCACGTTTGGTATGTGGAATAGAATGAAGGGGGAACGGAAAAAAGATTCCTTGGGAATAGAATAGAGGGGGAATAGAATAGAATATGTATTATTTGGTTTGGTTGGTGGTTTGGAATATGTAAGGTGTTGTGATGAAATTGTTTGTTTTGAGGAAAAATGCTTTGGAATGGGAAAGGAATAACAATTAAAAGGACCAAATTATCGTTACTTTATGATCATAAAAAATTATGTATAATTAGACAATTAATATCATTTTCAATTTTCATATTTTTTATAATACACATATACTTATTATTTTCCATGTGATGAATATATTTTTTGAGGTTGTAATTTTTTATTTGAACACATACATTGGCGAAAAAGAAATTCTTTTTCACCAGCATTCATAATCTGATTTAAACATTTTTTGGTACAAAGACAATATGTAGAATTAAATTAGGGCCATGACAATGAGACTTCACATGCATGTATAATATCATGAGAAAAATATAATTTCAATAGATATAGAAACATAATTGAAAATAAAAATGTCACAACATACACCAAGCAAATGTGCAAATCCCTATCATTACAAAACAAAAGTGGAACCTCATATCAACATTATCCTGTTGATTACCACAACAAACACTGCGAGTGGTCACTCTCATTTCCATCAAAGAGAGTTTGGACCAATTAGTTACTCCACATCACAAGTTAACTGCAGAGTGTTTTAAGAACTACATTTACAACTACCACAACAGCTTTTAACATTCAGCACCTTTCAACCACTGCAACAGTTTCAAATATATCCTTTTGGAACATCAAGCCTTTGGCAGCCAACTTCTCAGGAGAAACTATGACATTCCATTACAACTGCACATTGAGAAACATTTTGCACCTGTAATCAACAGGTTAACAGAAAAAAAGAAATTGACTATTAAAACAAGTTCATTACAATAACAAGAAACAATATACCAAGCTTGAATTTGAAAATTGGAATGAAAAATAGACACATGTTCACCAATGGTTTAGTTTAGATCTAAACTAGGGATAGCATAAAACCCAGAATCAAACATAAAACAATAATAAATGGATGCTGTCAAAGGAAGGCTATGGAATTTCCTTCAAAACAACTAAAAATTTCCAAAATAAAACACGCTCATCAAATTCATTAGACTTAATGAATCCCACCTTATATCTAAACTCAATTTTTAATTTTCAATCAAGCATTCGCAATAAAAATCCAAAACCATATAGCATTTCCTTCACAAACAAATAGAATCTTCTCTAAACAGAGCATTCCAAAACAGATTTACTATGGTTAACAAATTGCAACTATGTCTCTTAACCATAGATAATTCATCACATAACCATAAACAATATTAATGAAAATCATGTATAAGCCATATGTGAGTCATCACTTGCAATGTAGATTTTCTCTATAAAATTGTTGTTTTACGGTCCTCTTCCATCTCTTAATATGTTCATGACAAAATCCCAGCATTTGTTGAGTTAATTCAAAAATCAGGATATCATTTCATAAATCAAGATAGCATTACAATATGAAAAACGGAAATCTGAGAAGGAAAATGAAAAACATAAATCTGAAATATAGAAGTAAACACTCCAAAGACCCAAGCAAGAAAGAGTGATGGTCTTATGGACTCAAGTCCGTGGGAGTTACCACGTAATCGAGGCTAAATCACACGTATGATCATAAATTGATGTGAATTTTAAGTTTACCCAATGTTTAGAAGTCCATATCTACCTATAAAATAAATAAAAAATTTATTTGGAGTTAAACTTCATGTTCAAATCGTATCTTAATTATTAATGTCCTTAATTGAACAAAAGAAAATTTTAATTTGGTACGAAACTTTATGTTGAACTTCTACCTCAATAAATACAAAATTTTAAAAAATTTCACATTCCAAACTAAAATTCATTTAAAATACTATATGGGTAAACTTAAAATTCACATCAATTTATGATTATACGTGTGATTTAGCCTCGATTGCGTGGTAACTCCCACGGACTCGAGTCCATAGGACCATCACTCAATAAGGAAAACCCATCATTGGTGACAGAATTAATCCTTGAGAACTATAATTAAAATCATAGAAAAAAAAAAAAGCAAAACCATACGATTAATTCTTGAAAAGCAAAACCCAAACTTGAAGAACGAGTTGACTCACCAGAGCAAAGAAGACTGCGGAGGAAGCGGAATCGACTCAGATTTCTAGAGAATGAGGAAACGGTGACTGATGAGAGTGGCGAACATAAATCTAGGATTTGCCTGTAATGGGTTTCTAAACTTGAAATTTCTAAAAAAGAAGATTAATCCGCATCAAATGGTGAAAGCAACCAAAAATTTCAAGTTGTGGGGAGCTTTTTGGTGCGGCGAGTACGGGCTAGACTGGTCTCGGCTCCCAAGGGTTTGGGCCGACCCCTTTTTCTTGAGGTGAAATCGGGTTTTAGAGGAAAATATGGCAAAAGTCAAATTCGGCGGTGAGTTTTGGAAGAAGTCAGGTTGCAGCGTTTAGAATTTGTTGCAGTACAAAAGAGAAATATAGTGTAAATACAAATTGACAAGAACTTCAAGAAAGCTGGGTTGCGGTGATGATGAGTTGTGCAGTGGAGAAGGGTCTACCGCAAAATTGTCATTTTGAAGAAGACAATACAGGCTCTGTTTGCCCCTGTTTTTTAGACGCTAAGAACAAAACATCACTTGCAAACCTAAATCAAGTAGAAAGATTGCACTTATATTTGCTTTAAGCTAATGGGATTACACTTTGAAAAATCGGCTTGAAGAAAGAAGATGAGAACCACTTCAAAAGGGAAAGAAATTAAAAGAAAGCAATTGGAGATATTTTGCAGAGTGAGGTGAAGCTCTGGGTATCAAAATTGTTGAAGATGAAGTTGACACGCGATTATTTATAGGCACTCTACTGCGGTAAAGAGGGTGTTATCGTGGTAAGGAGAGCTCTACAATGAAGAGTGCTACCGCAAAGTGAGATTTGCTGTAAAGTGTTTGGTAAAGTCAGTTTTGTGGTAAAACCGCTTTACATGGTGAGTTCTGCGGTAAAAGTGGTGCTACCGCAGAACTGGCTATATGAAGAAGAAGATAAAAGTTCTGTTAGTCCCTGTTTTTCGAACCCAAGAACAGAGGAAGCCATGAAACTCACAAGTGAAGAAAATGATTCAATTTATTCAACTTATATGAATGCGAAATACATTGTGAAGAAAAGCTTAGAAGAAAGAAGGTGGGAACACTACTTTAAGAGAAAGAAATCAAAGAAAAGGTGCTTTGATAATGTCGAGCAGAGCAAAAGAGATTTCTGGAAATCAAAGTTGTCTTTGATGAAGCGGACACGACGATTATTTATAGGCCCTCCATTGCGGTACGATGCCATTTGTGGCCATGATTCCCGCCGAAGACTTTACCAACTCTGCCATGGCATCTTCTATATCGGGCATATGAACAGATATGCTTTTTCTCCTTTTGAATTCTCATTGCCTTTAAGGGTGTCGAGTCCACTTCATCGCCAGCCGTTGAGATTCGGCAGCTGCGGCAAGTCAACATTGCAGCGGAGATTCTTTCCCTTTGCTGCCACGGTGTTATCTTTGAAGTCGGGAGCAACGTCCAAGCAAGTTGTCCCTTCCAAAAATAACCCTGACAGGATTCCCACCTTCACGTGCCTCCAAGCCACATCTTCACAAGGTTTTCCCGCGTCGTGGTCTTGGTCCACGTTGTTGTTCTGCAAATTAGAGATAATTAGTGTGTTTTGTTGCGGTAATTAGGCTTTGATGCTGTAATTAAGCATGAAAATACTTATTCATCAGTAAATATTACTCCCTTTGGCAATATTCGTTCCTTGGCATCTTTACTGCAGCATCTTTGGCTTCCCTGAATGGCGCTGCGGATGCCTCTACTGTCGTGTGGTGATGGAGATTCCCCTGTGTAGACACCCATTTTTGTCCTATATCCTTTATTTAAATCAATTTGTTGCTTAATTAGCATTAGGGTCATCTAGGGGCATTTTGGTCATTTGTAAAATCCAGGGGCATTTTTGTCATTTTGCACATTTAAGGGCATTTCGGTCATTTTAAGCTCATTTTTAGTCAGATTAGCTAATTCATTCTTAGTAATTCAGATTGCACTAGAAAAAACCAAAAAAGAACCTTAATGTGCACATTTGGCATTTTTGCATATTTTAGAGTTTAACTCCATTTAGTTTTGTTACATTTTGTTTCTTCTTAGGTCAATATATTTCTTAGATTAATTCACATGACATTTGCATTAATCAAATTTACATTTACTCTCATTCCTTCTCATTTTAACCCTTGGTCATAATTTTGCATTAGTCATTTTCGAGTTGGATTTACACTTAGATATAATTTAAAATAAAAGTTTTTGCTTGGCATATTTGAATTTACTAAGTAACATTATATTATTTAGATACACTTGAATAATTACAAAACACAAAAAAATTGGAAATTGAAAATCACAAAAAAAATATACATAGTCTCATCTACTTAGTTGCACTTCATATAGATTACATATAAATTACAAAGTGGGAATTGCAGCCTTCATCAGGTAATGGGCCTTATAAGCTGCCTGGTTCTCCAAATATCCTCAGTAAATGAGTTCATATGCTTTTGAAATGGATGGTTGGATAACCTGCAAAAGGCAGTTCAAAAACAGAAAATGGCATT
>AWUE01019945.1:0-37259 GCA_001974825.2 Corchorus olitorius | reverse complement strand
GGCGAGTACGGGCTAGACTGGTCTCGGCTCCCAAGGGTTTGGGCCGACCCTTTTTCTTGAGGTGAAATCGGGTTTTAGAGGAAAATATGGCAAAAGTCAAATTCGGCGGTGAGTTTTGGAAGAAGTCAGGTTGCAGCGTTTAGAATTTGTTGCAGTACAAAAGAGAAATATAGTGTAAATACAAATTGACAAGAACTTCAAGAAAGCTGGGTTGCGGTGATGATGAGTTGTGCAGTGGAGAAGGGTCTACCGCAAAATTGTCATTTTGAAGAAGACAATACAGGCTCTGTTTGCCCCTGTTTTTTTACGCTAAGTACAGAGCATCACTTGCAAACCTAAATCAAGTAGAAAGATTGCACTTTTATTTGCTTTAAGCTAATGGGATTACACTTTGAAAAATCGGCTTGAAGAAAGAAGATGAGAACCACTTCAAAAGGGAAAGAAATTAAAAGAAAGCAAATTGGAGATATTTTGCAGAGTGAGGTGAAGCTCTGGGTATCAAAATTGTTGAAGATGAAGTTGACACCGCGATTATTTATAGGCACTCTACTGCGGTAAAGAGGGTGTTATCGTGGTAAGGAGAGCTCTACAATGAAGAGTGCTACCGCAAAGTGAGATTTGCTGTAAAGTGTTTGGTAAAGTCAGTTTTGTGGTAAAACCGCTTTACATGGTGAGTTCTGCGGTAAAAGTGGTGCTACCGCAGAACTGGCTATATGAAGAAGAAGATAAAAGTTCTGTTAGTCCCTGTTTTTCGAACCCAAGAACAGAGGAAGCCATGAAACTCACAAGTGAAGAAAATGATTCAATTTATTCAACTTATATGAATGCGAAATACATTGTGAAGAAAAGCTTAGAAGAAAGAAGGTGGGAACACTACTTTAAGAGAAAGAAATCAAAGAAAAGGTGCTTTGATAATGTCGAGCAGAGCAAAAGAGATTTCTGGAAATCAAAGTTGTCTTTGATGAAGCGGACACGACGATTATTTATAGGCCCTCCATTGCGGTACGATGCCATTTGTGGCCATGATTCCCGCCGAAGACTTTACCAACTCTGCCATGGCATCTTCTATATCGGGCATATGAACAAATATGCTTTTTCTCCTTTTGAATTCTCGTTGCCTTTAAGGGTGTCGAGTCCACTTCATCGCCAGCCGTTGAGATTCGGCAGCTGCGGCAAGTCAACACTGCAGCGGAGATTCTTTCCCTTTGCTGCCATGGTGTTATCTTTGAAGTCGGGAGCAACCTCCAAGCAAGTTGTCCCTTCCAAAAATAACCCTGACAGGATTCCCACCTTCACGTGCCTCCAAGCCACAACTTCACAAGGTTTTCCCGCGTCGTGGTCTTGGTCCACGTTGTTGTGCTGCAAATTAGAGATAATTAGTGTGTTTTTTTGCGGTAATTAGGCTTTGATGCTGTAATTAAGCATGAAAATAATTATTCATCAGTAAATATTACTCCCTTTGGCAATATTCGTTCCTTGGCATCTTTACTGCAGCATCTTTGGCTTCCCTGAATGGCGCTGCGGATGCCTCTGCTGCCGTGTGGTGATGGAGATTCCCCTGCCGTGAAGAAGACTTGTCATTATGTGTCGGTTTAGTAAGTTTTGGGATTTGGGTGGTGATTCTTCGGGCCACTTGAAAAACATGGGCCATGTTTGGGCCTCTAGTGTGTGTAAAAATGTATTGGGCCTCTTTAGTGTGTGTGATATACATTGGGCCTCCTCTTAGTGTGTGTGATGTGTTAGTGACCCAATGTAAATATGGTGGGATTTTAGCAAGGCTTATAAACATGAGAGAAATAATGAACCCTTGTGTATGAATAGGGCCCTTTTAAAGTGTGTTGTGATAAATAAGTCTTGGTGATGTGGTGTGTGTTTGGGCTTTTTTTGTGGGCTTCGGGTTTCACCATTTTGACCCTTAACACAAGTTAGGAACTGAGCCCATGGCATAGTCTTTCAAATTTTGAGGAGAATATGATCGATTTTGGAAAGGGAAAGAGAGCCGAAGAGAGAGGGAGAGAATGCGAAACTCATCAGAAGGAAAAAAAAAAAAAAGGAACAGACAACTTAAAATCAAATATATATACGGGTGTAATTAACTCATTTGAGGGAGGGTATTTTTATCCAACGAGGTCAGCTTTTTCTTCCCTCCCCGCGCGGAATAGCTAAAGATAGGGGGAGGTGGTAATGGCCATTCCGTGATTTCACGGAATAGTAGAGCCAACGGCTTAGCCATTCCGAGTCATTTTGACAACCAAACGCTGTCACATTTCACCTACCTGGTTTCCCTTCAATTGGAATCGAGAACGGCTCGGTTTTGAATTAGTTGGGATCTAATGTGATTACCGAGGTAAAGGTACATAATTGGTCCCTAAAGTGGAGTCAAATGTGCATTTTGGTCCCTGAAGTGAAACTTTGTTCAATTGAGTCCCTAAAGTGAAGGGTTATGAACAATTGGGTCCTTCCGTCAGTTGCACCATCAAATTCGCTGACATGGCACTGACGCCATTAACATTCTGACGGCGGCGCTTAGGTGGACTGCCACGTCACCTTTTTTATTAAAAGAATATTTTCAAAAAATAATTTTTTTAAATAATTGTGAAAATATTATTTTTTGAACTAAAAAATATTTCGGTTTTTGATTTTTTGATTTTTTTAATTAAAAAAAAAACTGATTTTTTTTTAAAAAAATTTTGAACGTCTTTCCGAAAAACAGAAATGAAGAGAAAAAAAATTCGAAATCCGTTTATTTTTCCTTTTTTTTTATTTTTAATCTAAAATTTTTTAACTCTTTTTTTCTGAAAAAACAGAAAAAAGGAAAACAAAAGAAAAGAAGAAAAATCAAATTTCTTTTTTCTTTTTCCTTTTTTGAATTTTTATTAAAACTTTTACTCCAACTGACATTTTTATTAAAACAAACGCAAAAGTTGTGGGAAAGTGTACATTTTTTGTTTTTATGGGAATCAGATTACCATATTTGGTTAACATCAAAATCTGACATTCCCAAGCAGGGGCGGATTTAGGGGGGAGCAGGCAGGGGCCATGGCCCCCCCTAAGTTGGAGAAATTTTCTTTTAGTCCTTGTAAGTTTTCATGTGAAATGAGAAAATTGTATATTTGGCCCCCCCTAGTTGGTGAAATTGTCTTTAAAGACATATAAATTTCAATGTGAAAAGAAAATTTTTTTTATTTAGCCCCCACAATATTTTACAAAATAATCCTTATATTATAACAATTCTAATACTTATATATTAAATTTATGTCATTAACATTCTTCAGTTGTAACCATTGTTAAATTTTTTTGACAAGTACTATATTATTGTATTTTATTATATCGCCCCCCCCAAAGCAAGAATCCTGGCTCCGCCCCTGTTCCCAAGATGTGCAAAGTACAACCTTACCCCCAAACTTACATTCCAAAAATTTAGTAAGGTTAAATAGTTAATAAGCCATTAAAATTTGAGGGTATAAGAGAAAAGTCATTAAAATTTGAAGGTATAAGAGGAAAGTCAAGATAAAAATAGTAATACTTTCCTGAGAAAGTTAACTTTCCCAACCTTTTAGGTGGGAATGCCATTCCCACCACTTTTCCACTTGAATGGGAAAGTGATGGAAATGACATTTTCACCTAAAATTAGATTTCACCAACCAAACATGAGAAAGTTATTCCCTCTATCTAACTTACCACACTTTCCCACTATATTCCACAAACCAAACGCAACTCATTGTTTCAAGTTTTAACCTTTACATGCTTAAAAAGTAAAGAGTTCAAGAGTCTCGTAGTCATCATCCATGGTGCAAAGCTAGTGCATGAGCAAAAATAAATTGAGGCATTGAGTA
Organism: Corchorus olitorius; assembly: GCA_001974825.2. NCBI lineage: Eukaryota > Viridiplantae > Streptophyta > Magnoliopsida > Malvales > Malvaceae > Corchorus > Corchorus olitorius. Next base: position 33,423 of record AWUE01019945.1, on the reverse strand, counting down.
AATATATGTTGAAGATATGCTAAAAAATGTATCGATATTATATATAGTCTATAAATTTGACAGAAAACCAATCACTTTGCTTATTCTTCTCAAACTCAAAGCTTGGACAGCTAGACTTTTGTAAGGATCAAATAAATAATCCGGCTAGCTCTCAATGATTGAGTCTTTAACCCTATCTTATACGTCAACTTCATTTTTTTATTTCCTGATCAACATTGAATCTAATAATTTGCACCAGAAAAAAAGAAAAAAAAAGACAATATCCAAGTTCATTTAGAATATTGAAGTAGTACTCAAACTTCTGTAAGCAATACATTTTGAAGCATTTAATACAATAAAAGAAGATACAAACAAATAAGATTGAAGCAAACAAATCCAGAATATTGAACTTGATTGAACATGTCAAAGTTCAAAAAGAGTTTCCATTTTTTTCTGTCTCAACTCTCAACACTTGATCTGTCTCTCTCAGGGGGAAGCTGAGAAATCCTAACTAAATTGTCATCCCTAACACTGCAGGATTGTTTACAAGAGAAACTGAAAACCCCTTTCTTCAAATTACCTGACCCTCCTCCATTAACGTTTTTAGCCAACTTGCCTTTGTTAGTGCTCTTGGTGCACTCCTTGTAAGCTGCCAAAAAGGGGTCATCAGACTTTTTAAGTCCTCTTCTTGAAGAAGATCTGGATGGAGGCTGAAAGGCACCAGGAGGAGGAGGAATTTTGTTGTCCTGGATGGAATTCGAAATCGAAACCCGAGCAGTTTCAGGTGGACATGGAGGTGGCGGTAGCTTTTGCAGGAAGAAATCTTCTTTCAAGCAATCTTGGCTTGTCATCTTGCATACCCCAGGCTTGTTTTCCCATGAGAAGGGCACGTTGCCTTGTGAATGAACCTTGGTCTGGTTCATTTTGTTTGGTTTCTGATAAGAAATGATTTATTTAGGCTTTTTATAGCAAAGGGTTTTCTTGTAGAAGTGTTTTATGAAAGTATGATTACATGATTTGCTTGCATCAGAGCAAATAAAATGAGCATAAAAGAAGGTGAAGATTAGCTTTTTAAACAGAACTTGCAAGGAAAAGCAAGAGGAGGTTGCGGATAAAAGACCAAGTCTTATGGGTCTACATCATAGAAAAGTTAAAAAGAAAAGTTGCAAGGGAAAGTGACAAAAAAACTCAAAAAGATTGACTGTGCTTATGTTTAGACACTTTAGTCACTGATTTATCTAACAATTCTTGCCGCCTTTATGAGGAATTTTTGGCTCAATCTCAAAGACTTAAAGACAGATTTTGAAAGTTGAAAATTAGAACAGAGAATTTTATTGTGAATGAATTTTAATTAATCTTTAATATACTCTCATTTAGCACATCTACTTTTAAACATCAGCTAAACTAACTAACAAGTAGCCTAGCAGGACAACAAGACAAATATAAATTTGCTATTTGGATTAACATAATTCAACACGCAGCAAATGGAAATTGACAAAAATCATAGATTGGCTTTAAAAAATTGTACTAAACCAATACAAAATTCAGACAGCAGTTTCAAAACATGGCAACTTGATTATTGTCGGATCAAGAAAATCATTATACAAATTGCATATATTAATCAAACATCTAACATGAGCCTTATAGACTCATTTCAGTATTTCACACAAGAGAAACACAACACGACCAAACTGACTTATATCTTATCTTAGTTGGTTTTAACATCAACTTTCTCAGTCAATTTTGCATCAACCCTGTCTTTATTTTCTTTCTGTTCTTCCTTCGCCTTGTCCTTGGAACACTGAGACACCCTTACAACATTGTCACTACTAACAGTGCACGAATACTTACACGAAAGAGTGAACATGTTTCTCTTACTTTTTGCCCTGCAGGCCTCATTTTTGTTATCATCAGAAGACCCCAACTTACCATTAACAGACCACTCTGTGCATTTCCTATAAGCTGCCACAAAAGGGTCATTTTTGCTATCATAACTGGACTTTTTCGCTGAACTTCGTGGCGGGGGAGGCTCAAGCTGGGACATAATTGGAGGAAGAACAGCCTGCAATTCATCGACACAAAATCGAGCACTTCTCGACAAACGAGGAGGAGGAGGTAAATTGACTCTGACATGTCGTATATCAATGCTGCTGCCTTTTTCTTCATGTGTCACTTTTGAGACACCAGGTTTGAGCTCCCATGAAAAGGGCACATTCAATTGGGAGTAAATTTCGTTCTGACTCATTTTCTTCTGATGTACAATTTGGTCTGGCATTGGCATATCTAAAATACTAAGTAAAAACGAGCTTTCATATATATCTGCTGATTTTCCTTAGAAAGAGTGTTAACTTTCAAACTAATTAAGCAGAGTAGACAAAATTTATATGATAGCAGAAAAGAAGTGTGGCGGCTTACAAGTTTACATCAGCCACAAACGTAGAAAAGCTGCTAACAAACTTGGAATGACATGCAAAGGAGAGCTTAATTAGATTTGAGAGCAAATCTTTGACCTGTTTTTAAGACAAATTGGCTCAAGGGAATTCCCTGGTTTTTTACATGGAAATTGCTGGGGTAACCAAAATGATTTATGACAGCAACATTTGCTCTAACACTGCCATTTCTGGTTTTTACCATTCTTAGAAAATGCAGATTGATTTGTCCGTATATAGAAAACTAGAGCAATATCTTAATTGAGATTTCTGGATTGGCCCCATGGGAAAATATAGTAATATCATGAAAAATGTGAGTTGCCACATGCCTATCTGGTTAGCTTTTTGTTCCATGCCTTGACAAGGAGGGTCATCGGCATTCATTCCCCTACCATTTTGACAATGACAAAAACTAATTTGGGAATCTTAACGCCCATCTCTTTCTGTCTTTATGTCGTTTTTGCTTTCAGAATCGGCAATACACATACTACTGTAATAGAAAATCACATAATTGAAACAAGAAAATAGAAAATATAAGTTCATAAATTCATAAATTAAGATGACTCTGAGACCTACCTAAAAATTTCATAAATGCCTCAAGAAATGCCATAGTCCTTAATACTCCAAACAGAATTGTGAAAATGGTTCCATATGAATGCTCATAATGGTTACTATTTTATAAGATTCCTTTATGTAAAAGCACATATTACGTAAAATAATGTTGTTTATATATAGTAAACTATTGTGAAGAAATACATTTTTTCTTGATGAACAAGAACAAACATAAATTTTCACAAATTATATTAAACTTAACTATATACTATAGTACTAATAATATATACTATAGTAATTTGGTCAATAATTTTAAGTACTTGTCCACTAAAATTTGTTGAAACCTTCTCTTCCAGGCCCAGCCCCATAATTGATATGGAACATGGAATTATGAAATTCAAAAATACAAATGGCAGATATATGATTGAATAGAGAACAAGTCATTTCCTAATTCCTTAGGGGTCGTTTGGTATCGTTTCGTTTTTCTGTTTTTTGTTTTTGTTTTATTTTCGTTTTGTTTTTGTTGCGCTGTCAATTTTTGAAAACAAAAACATGTTTGGATATACAATTTAGTTGTATGTTTTTAAATAAAAAAGTAAAAGAAAAAATGGTTAAAAAGCATGTGAGTTACTATTCATCATTGTGCTTCTGTGTTTTGGAAATGTTTTGGAAAAACATGAAAACACAAAATTCTTGTTTTCACTTTTTTCCAAAACACTGCTTCTGTTTCCAAAATTTTTGAAAACAGAAACAACCTATCAAACATGTTTTCACTGTTTTGTTTCCAAAAACAGGAAATTGATGAAACAAGCTCTTAGTTTATCAGTACTAATTACAGCTGGTCAATAAATTTATACAGTTGTAATCTAATGTTAATTAATCATCTTGGCATTTAAATTGCCTTATGTCATTGTCAAAGCAAAATCCCAATCTCTTGGGCCTTTGCCACAACTTTTCTTATTTTCTTCTTGCACGTTTCAATTGTTTACCTTCGAGTATCACAATTATTGTTCAAGTATTTTGACCTTATACACCATATATTATTTTACTCTGTATCAAGTATCAACAATTGAAAATGTTTTTTTTTTTTTTTTCAAAGAAGAGTTTGGGTTTTGACTTGGAATTTCAAAGCATATGCACTTATATGAATAAAGCATTAACACTATATTCAAGAAATGGAATTCTAATGATTAGAGGTTAGAATTCATTCAAAAGATGTTTAAAGTATGAATCTCAACTCCTCCTTGGAAGAACATAATTTCATAATCAATTTTTGTTCTTAAATACTACTTTTACGGATATTGTTTTTCAAATGTTCGTGTCGCCATCCAAGCACTTGATGGGTAGGCCTAACATGTTCTAATACCCAAAAATGAACTCTTCTTGAATAATTAAGAACTTCTTTGCTTGGTGGAAATAAACATTTGGAGAAGGTTGATCACCATAACATACAAATACAACAAGCAATATTTATACAAATACAACAAGCAATATTTTTATATTCACTTCTAAGTACAAGAGCTGATGTGTGACTTAGGTGTATAACATATATTAAAGATGAAGATGATAGTAGCAATTACTATATTTTTTTGCATTTGGTAAACAACCAATATTATAGACTTGGGCCAACATTATTCATGAATATTCTTTCACCTAATTAAATCAATAGAAAAAATATATTAATGATTTAGGAAAATTAATTAATTGAAATATGTGGTCAACTAAATTTGAATTGGAGTGGATTGTTTAAGTCTTAGCCCATCTTTTATTATGACTTGAAGAAATGGGCCAATGCAAAGCATTACTGTAATAATATTTTGGGCCTGCATAGATAGCGGATAACCGAATGAACCATTAATAACCGGATAGGATCCGGAACCGAATCCGGAAAATGGCGCCCTAACGCAGAAGAAAAAGGAAACAAAACAGCATTAATTCGCATCTCGCAAGGGCTTTCGGCTTTCCCTCGTCTTCATCTTTTTCATTTTTCCCCCGTTTAGCCGTTTTTAGGTTTTCTTTTCCAAAATTACCCCTAGGGTTTTTCTTTTACCTCAACTCTCCACGTCTCTATTCCTCCATAGAGAAAACATTTAACGACCCCTCCAGCTCCGACCACCTGCCTTTTTTTCCTTACAATTTTAGACAATTTTTTTTCTTCTGTCAGTTTTTTTTTTTTTTAAATCTGCTCTAACTCCTAATTATACCGGCTCAAGATGACCGGATCCGGAGCCGGAGATGGCCCCGCTCTGATAAAGCAACTTGCGGCATGCGACAAGTCGACCCGAGATAGAGCCGTTCGGTCTCTCATCAACACGTGGCTACCTTCACAAGCTGAAGTCTCAGATGAAGAGATGAAGAAGCTATGGAAAGGTCTCTTCTACTGCGTTTGGCACGCCGACAAGTTTCCGGCTCAGTCCGATCTCATCGAGAAGCTCTCCACGGTTCTCCCGAATCTGGAACCCGCTCTGTTTTTGCAATATTTCTCTGTTTTCCTCCTTACTATGCGTCGGGAATGGACGGGGATTGACAGGCTGAGGTTAGACAAGTTTTACCTATTAATCCGTAGGTTTTTGAATTGCTTTTTTCTTGCGTTGAAGAAGTTGTCCTGGGATTTGGATTTTACGCGTCGTTCAATTAGGGTTTTAGTTGATGGAACCTTTTTAGCTGATGATAAGTTTCAAGGGAGTGGCGTTAATTATCACATTGCTTCCGTTTTTCTTGAGGAACTTAGGCCCTTTCTTCCGGTGAGGAAGGAGGTTGCTGAGGTTTTGTTGGAACCATTTCTTGAAATTATGGGGAAATTGAGTGACAAGGTATTGGTTGGGAAGATTAGAAGTAATGTTTTTGATGAGTTTATCAAAATGGGGAGGAGATTGTTGGAAGTGAAGAAGTCTGGGGAGGAGGTTGATGAAGGCGATGATGTGGTTGTGTTGGGAACCATTAGTTTGTTAATGGGATTCTCCACGAAGTTTTACGAGCTGGGTTCTTCAGCAGATTGCTGTCAGGGTAATAGGAAGGTTGTGTTAGGATTACATGAGATATTCTTGAAGTTGGAGAAGGATTTGGCTTCATTGGGCATTGATATTTCAATTCCTGAGGTTAATGAAGGGGATGAAGAAGATGAGGTGCCACAATTGATACCAATTGCTAGTGAAATGGAAGTGGATGGCTCTGATGGTGTTCCAGAGCCAGTTGAAGTTAATGCTAATGGTTCTACTAAGAAGGCATCGAAGAAGAATAAGAAGGCCAAAAAGGCAACTGAGGGAAGTGGTAAAAAGGCTAAGAAGACCAAGAATGTTGAATCTAGCCTTGCAGACAAGGAGAATAATGTTGCAGTGCCTGAAGAAAGTGCCAATTCTGGTATTGAGCAGAATGGTGATGGGAATTCGATAACATTTACTGAATCAGTGATTTCGAACCTTCAGTTGCAGTTTGAGAAGGTTGCCGCAGAAGTGGGCTTGGATGGTGATGTTGCAAGTGCCTGTGATTTGCCAAAAGTCAATGGTGCTGTCACCAAGAAGAGAAAGAGAGGAAAGAGTATGGATGGCCAAAAATCTCAGAATGGGCAGATAACCAATCAAGGGGATGGTGAAGATGGTGAAACTGTGAAGACTGGTGAGAAGAGTACAAAGAGGGTAAGATTTTCAATGAAAAACAACTTGGTTTGGAAGCCCCACAGCCCTATGCCTCCTCAAAGTTTGAGATTACCGCCCTCCGCCACTCCTAGAGGAAGTGCTCTTAAGAAGGGGTTATCTCCAGGTCCCATAAGGGAAATGCCTCCTATGACTAAGAAGGTCAAGAAAGCTAAATCTGTGAAGAAGGCCCGGAAGGTAATAAAGAGTGTGCCTCTTGTTAAACGCACAAGGAAGTTGAGATCTGCATCAAATGGTTTGTGAGTTTGTTAATTCTTGGAAAAAATTTTGCATGCTTAGTCATCAAAAATCTTCTAAGTCTGGCAAATTGTTTTGTTATTTTGTTGTTTTTACAGATTAGACTTATCATCACATGCTGTTTTACTGTGTAGACCTTTTGGTCTTTGAATTTCAAAGTTGATTGTGATGGCACAGTGATTTATCCATCGCTGAAACATTGACCTCGGTTGAATCATTCTTTTACTCTCTGGTGGATATACAAGTTATCGATACTGAATTGACAGTATTGTTTCTCTCAAAGTTATGGATACAAATTCTGCTCCCTCAAAAATTTTTAGTATTTATCTATCTCATGCTTGGAATGCTCCTTGATTATTACTGGGATTGAAGTATGCATTTATGACCATTCATTCTCATTGACACGAATCGGATGGCTTAAGGATTGATGATATTCTTCAGCCTTCCCCCTTCTATTGGGTCAGAATGTTTCTGAACACTACTTATGCAGTTCAAAACTTCATACTCACCTGTTAATCTATTACTATAATGATTTTAGACATGAAAGTGGGAAGACGAGCACCTTGGATTTGAGTCTAAGATTATCATTCTGGTTGAAGTGGCATATTTGCTGAGCTCGTTTGGCATCGTTTTTGTTTTCTGTTGCCAATTTCCTGTTTTTTGAAACAAAACAGTGAAAACATGTTTGGCAGGCTGTTTCCGTTTTCAAAAATTTTGGAACATAAAAGCACAGTGATGAACAGTAACTCACATGTTTTTTAATCATTTTTTCTTTGAATTTTTTGTTTAAAAACATACAATTAAATTGTATATCCAAACATGTTTTTGTTTTAAAAAATTGACAGCGCAACAAAAACAAAACGAAAACGAAAATAAAATAAAAACAAAAAACAGAAAAACGAAAACGATACCAAACGAGTTAATGTGTAATATCTGAATGAATGATTAATGAATGTGGTAAAGTGGTATTCAAACCCATTGTTTATAGTCGAGGGTTGCCCATCGCATGAATGCTATAAGTAAAGCCTGTTTGATTTATTGTTTCTTTGCAACCTGGGGCAACATTGGGCCATCGCATCGGCCACCTTTTCGAAAAGTGAACCAAAAATCGGTTGATAATTGATATTATACTTTGATAGTTCGATAATGGATCGGGCTGTTGTCTTGTAATGCTAATTAAAACTGTCAAGACAAAGCCCATCAGCAGAAGCCGGCTATCACATCGCATATGGTATATTCTAATTTGCGTTAGAATATTTATTATTCGGTATCTGTCATCCTCCAAAATCTCGTTGGTGATATTATCTTAATTTTTCTTTTCAATCATTATCTTTTTCTTTTGTGTATATCAGAAAAGCTCAAAGGAACGAAAATTAAGATTTAAGATGAGGACTAGCTTATAAATTTTGAACTAATCTTCTTTAGTAATCCTGTCCCTGTTATAAAGGCTGAGCAAAGTAAGGTTTTCAAGGCTAACTAATCAAACTTTAATGGTGCCCATCGCCCCCTGCTCTACAGGTTTTCTCTGCTCCTCAATCTTCTTTAAATTAGTATTTTTCTGGCAACAGTTTGAATAAAAAGGCGCTCTTTGAGAATAAATGATGATCAGCAGCAAAAATTTCCTCGAAACTCTTTTTATTTTATTTTTTTGTTTCCTTTATGTGCATGAATTATTACTATTTCATCTGCTCTATTTTCTGATTTGTCTAAATATAAAGACCTGCCCTCAACTTGGGTTGTGGAGTTTCTGAGCTTAATTATTTGGAATGGAAATATTGGTTGGATGTCCTTTTCAATTCACGACTTACGTAAATAAAAATATTTCACCATTTAATTATGCTTGAATTTTCAATGATTTCCAAAACAAAAAAAAAAATCATGTAGGAGTTTGGCTGAATGATCTTTGCACAAAGCCAATTCATGCTTTTGTGACAGTAACCAGCTCCTTAAAACAATCTCGGTGGTGTTTAAAGCTCTAATCAGACTAGAATTGCCACTGTCTAGAGTTACGCACACCTCCACATTTTCTATATGTTTGCTTTTGCTTTCTTATGTCTTAGTAACTACTAGTGATAATCAATTAGTTCGGCAACAAGATTCTCAATTCTGAGTTCATGGTTCTACTTCATGTTATAGACTGGCGAAAATTGCAGGAAAATAAATGGAATTTTCAACCAAAATCTAAAAACTGGCTCAGTGGTCTTTATCTTCTATTTTATTTTATTTTTTAAAATTTTTATGGTTGTTTACCTTTATTAATGTTTGTACTTCCAGTCTCTACAATCTTTCCCCATGAAGCATCCGGTATTTATTTCCGAAGCAAATAAATGTTGAGCTGGAATCAGCTCTGTAGATTTATGAACCAGATTTTTTCCTTCTTGAAACAGATCGATGAAGAATGTAATAAAATAAATGTATTTCATACCTAATATGGTACCTGTCTCATTCTTGCCTTTATTTCCTTAGCCAAAAAGCCTATGGATCATATACAAGAAATGTATCTTTCAGTTTGTTATCCATGACTTTTTCCTTTTCTATTGTGATCTCTGTCTCTCAGTCAAATAATTGCTCCAGAACTTGATCTTTTCCTATAGATGGCTGAACCAGACTTTGACAGGATTGAAATTTTGCAAGGGAAATAAATGAAATCTTTACATGAATTTGGTTCCTTCTCAGTTTTAGGCTTTATTTCCCCGGAGAAAACAAGTACTCAAATGAGACAGAGCATGAACTGTTTAATTATTGGAGTTAATGGTCAAGGAAAAAGCTATATTTTCTTTCCAATCATGGAATATGGGATCAAATATAAGCCTAATAGATCGTACTTAATTAGTTATTTAATCATATAATGTCAAACATGGATTACTAATGTGTAATCTGGGTGAAGAGCACTGTTAGAAACTTGGACAGTTAGTTAGTGGCAACTTGCAACTCAGCTGGGAAAGTGAGAAATGGCGATGCCCACAGGCCAAAATCCAGGCTGCCTCAAAGTTGGTTGGACTATAATAAGTCTAAAACCAAAAAGAAAGTAACATTTCTTTCTTTCTTTTCAATACTGTTGTTGATAAGTTTGACTTAACAGTCTCACCCCATTTTTTTTCCCTGAAAAGATACCCCCTGGAAACTGATTGCCTTTATTCTTGGCAAGCTATATCCCCATGGAGACACACTTTTAAAGTCACCAGGGCATGCTTTGTAGTTCTAAACAGTTGATTACAGATTGAAAAAAAAAAGACACTTTCTTGTTTTGAGTTGCCTTGTGTATTTCTGCTAGACCCAACAGGATTTGACTATTCTTACCAATTTAGTTAAAAACTCAAACCAGGTTCACTGTATATTGAAATTGAAATGAATGTTTAGCTGTGTCTTACCAACCAACTACCATGTTTACCAGCAAAATTATATACTAGTATGTTGCCAAATGAGAACTAAAAGTCAATACCAAACATGTGCAGATAAAGCTGCTTGAAAACCAAAATTTTTAGTTTACAACCTTACTTCAATAGACAAACTGCCTTTGCCTAGTTACTTGTAATAATTAGTTTGATCTCTAAACTTTAGGAACAAACCAAGGGCTAAAAAAGTAGTACTACAAATTACAAAATTTAAAGACATTAACATACTAATTTAAGCTTTCCGTAACTAAATTGTTCCATGTTTGTCAGACAGATATAAAATTCCTGCTTCTTCAGTTCTTCTGCTTCTTCTTCCAAAACCTAGGACTTGTTGGTAGGGAAAAAGTGGTCACAAAGCAGGCAAAGAGGAAGTATGAACAAGGGTTGAACCAAGCAAGTCATTGCAAAGGCTACCACTTTCATGACCCTTGTTATTCTCAGCTCTAGGGCTACTCCCTGCACTGCTATTTGAAAGTGAACCAAAGGTAGTCTTTTGTAGGACACCGGTTGGGGATGACCCTAGCCTAGGACTATTGTCCCAGCCTTCAGTCATAAGGTTAAGTGCTGATGAATTCTTGCAGTCTGCAGTGCTGCTGCAGTTATTAGTACTGTGCAAGACCTCACCGAGAGGACCACCCATGGAAGTTTCCCAAGAGATTGGAATCCAATTTGCTTGCCTCTGGTTTGATTCATTTATAACACTGCCCACTCCTAACCCCATGTGTATAGGGTCAAATTCACGTGATAATCTGAGGGGTGACAGAGTCACTTTCTCATTGTTTGGGGAAGAAGTGGATGACATGAAATCTGATGCAGCCATGGGAATTGATATGGAAAGTTGAGTCCTGTCTGATGATTGAACATCAGGCCAGGATATGGCGGATCGATCCGACTGAGTTTTAGGCCAGTCATCCATGAACTGACGAAACGAATGCTGGGATTCAGTTTCTTGATCTTGGGAAGGACCGAAATTCCTGCATTTGATCATGGAAGAGTTTTTGTGGGAAGGGTTAAGGAGTGAATCAGATGAAACAACTCCAAACTCATTTCTTGAGTTTTGTTCATATGAGATTTGCTGCTGCTTGGGAATCAAGAAGGGGTTTTCCTTGGATTTTAAGTCACCAGTGGGAGACATAACATCCACATTGTCTTTATTCAGAAGCAACCTGCTAAAATAGAATTAACATCCATTAATCGTCACCATAAATAAGAACAGCAAAATTATACAAACATCAAGTTAAGGAATTTTTGCAAATAAGACCATTCATTGTCAGGAATGCAGAGGATAAGGAGATTCTACTGTTAATATTCTTCATTAAAGCAAAGGAAAGATAAGGAGTAAGAAATGTGCAGATGGCAGCACCCTACCAAATCAAGATAAATAAAATGGAATAAATGCTATTATCACCTGTTGAGTGGAGGTGCTGCAGAAAGATTAGATGCACTGCCAGGCTGCAAATTCTTGAACTGCTGCTGAGCAATGGTGAGGCTGTTGGACTCGCCGCTGCCGCCACCGGCTGGCCCTACTACAACTGATGCTGAGGAGGAGACAGTAGGCATCAGCTTGGTGGTAGTGGTGGTGGTGGTGGCTGCGGCGGAATGGCCTGATTGGCTTTCCACAGGCTTTCTTGAACGATGGCGGCCCCTGTTCATGTGCCGCTCACAATACTTCTGGTCGGCAACCGCATCTCTGGAGCACCGCCATTTCTTTCCATCTGTTCTACGACACCGTCCTGGCTCTGGATCAGTGTTGTTTGAGAACCCAAGATGGAAAGTTCCCCATCCCACTTTAGAAACATCACCAAAAACACATAACAATGAAAAATCCATATCAGTAAAACAGATTAACAGCAACAAACAAAAAAAACAGAGTAACAGGCAAACAAAACATATTATACCAAATTCCAACTCCAAAAATGAAAAAAAAAAATCCCCAAGCTGCCGATGTACTTTCTTCTTTATTGGAAGAAATTCCGAGTTCTAACAAATTCTACCTTAATATTGTTTTACTTTAAAAAGGTAGGAAGAGGCTGCCTTGTCGCATATGGGGACCAAAACAAATGTAGCAATGTGCTATTGTTGAAATTTTCAAGTGCTCTGACAGTGATGCTTTTGATTGAAACAGAGTTGAGTAACACGCCTTGTTTTCACTTCACTTAGTTCATCAAACAGTGTTTTTTTTTTTTTTAAGAAAAGAACTCTTTTAAGTGGAAAAAATATAGTTAAAAAGAAGAAAACAAAGAAAGTACTTCTTAGCCAATAAGATAAGGGAAGAAAATTAGAGCATTACTATATCTCAGTATCAGTACTCAGAAGAAGAATGGAAAGTAAAGTGCAGCACTAATTGGTGCATCCCTTTCCCATACCCCAAATCTTTATCTCAGAGATAGAGAGAGAAAGAACTATTTGCTGCAACTTTTGCATCATCAACCATGGAAATTATCTAGAAATTTTGAAAAAAAAAAAAGTTTTAACTTTTTTTGGTTCTGTAAGAAGAGAAAGAAAACTTACATGCATTGGGCCTGAGGAGTCCACCAGAAAAGGTAGAGAAATCAGCAGAATCAAGAGCTTTTCTTATAGGAATGAGAAGATTAGAAGGTATAGGAACATTTGCAGTTATGTATTTGTAGATCAAAGCCTGGTGTTCCAGCTCCATCCATTGAGATGGAGTGAATGGTCCTCTTAACACCCCATGCATGCCTGCACCATTAAATCCCCCTGTATTGTACCCTGTAACACAAAATCATAAGGCTCAAAAACAAAAAATAAAACAGAGTAAAAAAGAAAGAAGGATTGAAAAAGGCAGAAAAGCCAAAAATTTTCAAGGCTTTCACAGTTGAAATAAAAAAGCTTTAAAGTTTTTATTACTATGGTGAAAAAGGGCAACAAAAAAAGAAGAAGAAGGGGAGTAGAAAGAGGGCTGGCAGTAAACCCAGAAATCATAACTTGTCTGCAACATTTAAGGAGGCTACAAGAGTCGAATATTTGTTGTCTTTGATACAACAAGAAAACAGAACAAAAAAGGAAGATGAGAAAAAGGTAAAGGTGAACAAAAAAAAGAAACAATAAGGATACCCCAAAAACAATCAAGGATGGAACCTTTTGCCTCTTTCACTCCCCTTTACTAAATATACCAGTCTTTCCTTCATGTATATACTATTTCAAGCATTTTTCTTCTTTTGTTCCCTCTGCTTCACTGTTTGATTTACTACCCAAAAATATTTCTCTCCCAAAACAGGAAGATGAGTTTTTAGAATGAAAAAAAAATCACTTTTTAATGACAAGACTTACAACAAAGACCACTCGAAAATTTCCATGAAAAGACCCTTCATCAGGAATCAAACCAGAGAGAAACCAATAACAAAACTTGTCTAATCTCTGCTACAACTCACAAGCATGCATTATTAACCAACTTATGCCACAGCAGAGTCATCAATTGAATTAGTATTTGCTTTAATATATATATATACATACAAGTTGTATATATATACCTGTATTTCTAGTATAAGCAGGTGAAGTGAGGTGAAAATAAGGAAATGAGACATTTTGGGAGCTCCTATCGAGAGAAAGAGCATCTGATTTGGGAGAAGAAAAGCTCAGCATTTGTTGATGGCCGTCAGAAGAGAAAATAGAAGAAGAAGAAGAATTAGTATTATTAGATCTCAATAAAGTGTTCCTCTGCTGGAGAAGCTGCATTGCCTTGGAGGCTGAGAAATCATCAATTTTGGCCAGTTTTGAGCCTCGCCAGTCATCTTCATTATTACCAGATCTCTCTTGCTTGAGGAAATTAGACCCAGATCCGTACCATTTCTGCTTTGTCTCAGGATCCGAAGCAAAACCAGTTGAAGTAGTAGTAGTAGTGGTGTTGTCTGAACCCACAAACCCCTCTAAACTCACCACCCCAAAATCCATATAGAAAAACACACCCCAACACAACACTCTTCTTGCTGCTCCTGCCCCCCCACCCCCCCTACCAATATAACTCCTCACTACTCAACAAATAAAGCTTTGGGTTTTTACTTATACTACTTAAACTTAAGACAGGAACTTGAGACACTGCAAAGATGTTCATTTTTTTAAGTGTTGGGTTTGGTTTGTTTTTAAGACTCAAACCAGACTTGGGTTTTCTTTTTAAAGATTTGGTGTTTGAGATTAAAAACAAAAATGAAACAAAGATAAAATAATTGTAGAGAGAGATAGAGAGAGAGAGTATAAAGAGAGGCAATGAGAAAGAACTGAATGGAGTCATGGACAAAGCTAGTACGAGTACTTAAATACCATTCTATCTCAGACATATTAAAAAAAAAATCTGTCTTTTTTTTTAATTTAATAAATAATAATTGTAAGAAAACCTCAGGAATAGGAATAGGACTCCCATTGTTTAAGCAAAGGTAGCTTTTTAAATTTTTTCCACCTTAAAAATTTAGGGCCAAGAAGATCCCTTTTAAGTTCTAACACGTTAAGTTAGCTTCATAATAATTTTGTCATGTTAGGCATTCTAGATTGACAAAAAGCTCCTCCAAAAGTTTTATGATTTACTCAATAACAATATGACTTGACAGATACAACAAGGGTTTTATCTGTCATTGCAAAATTCCTCCGTATGCAAAGTTTGACACTTTCTTCTCTATTGTACTTTTTTAACCCATATGCTATTAGTTTTAGGTCGTTGAACTAGAAGAAGAATGTGAAGTGAAATCACAGTGAAAAAAGAAGAGAAGGGAACATAAAACAGACTTCTCTAGTTTAGTTGCCTAGTTGCCTTGCAAAGTCCGCTAGCAGTTTTATCTTTCTTTTTTTCTTTTTTTTTAACATTGTTTTGGTTTTTTTTTTTTCCTCTCTCATCTTAAAGTTGAAAGGGCCAAGAAGTGGTGGGCTGCATGAAGTCATGTACAAAGATGCATTGCCACGTGACAGTCGCCACTCCAAAATTCCCCCTCTTCTCTCTTTTCTTTCCCTTGCTCTGTTCATAGTACCCTCTTAAATTTTTACACCCGAACCCATATCAAAGCAACTCGCACGGTCCAAATTACTCCAAGAGTATTTTCTAAAATAAGTTCAATCTCTCGGAAACGTATTTTTGAGATGTCTTTCAATTTTTATACTTCCATATATAAAAAAATTAATCTCGAGTTAATGATGTTTGAGTACTTTTTTGTTTTGTGTAAAAGTTCTCTCCGCCTATCTATTGCACTTTACACATTCATCCAAGAACTTCCAAATATATCTTTCCTAATTTATCCTCTACAATCGGGAAAGTTGGATTGAAGATGAAAATGCAGTGGACAAGTCCACTAATGGAGAGGTTTCTCATCTGTTTGTTTTCTACCAAATAATTAATGAAGTTTGAGTATACCTTTGATTAATTAAAAAATGGTAAATTATAAATTTAGTTACCTAACTTTAGGTGAGTTTCTATTTTGGTCATCTAACTATAAAATATAACGATTTGATCATTTAAGTTTGCAAAATTAAATATTTTGATCACTTAACTCTTAATCCGTTTGTGTGGCACATTCATATCATCTATTATGCAGCGTGGCATAATGATATGACATGTCATATCATCTAAAATATCACCTGACATGATGACATGACATGAAAATATCATCAAACATGCCACGTAAAATAGTTAAATCATAATGTTATGTGATTGAGTGACCGAAATATTCAATATTACAAATATAAGTGACCAAAACATTACTTTTTATAGTTAAGTGACCTAAAATAGAAACTCACATAAACTTGAGTGACCATCTATATATGTAATTTACCCTTAAAAAATGAATATGTTGGCAAAATCACAATTTTAACCGAATTTTACTACATGCTTCGCCCTTTTGTTACACACAATGCTACCTCCTGATATGTCTATCACATGTTAATTAGGTCACATGTTATCATTTTACTAGTCCCAATACACCCTTTACAAATTTTAATTTTTCTAACCTTTGAAATAAAATTTTTAATTTTAATTTGGGTTAAACTTAATGAATTAGTTATATATTTTATTTTTAAAACCCTATAACAATAAGTTATTAATTATGGAATTTACCCTTAAAATAACAATAAAATTTTAATTTGGGATTAAACTTAGTGAAATTGGACTAAACTTAATAAAAAGAATGAAAATAGAAGAAAAAAAATAAGGCGGGAGCGGTGGCAAAAGGAATTATTCATTGTAACTAGTGTTCTCCAGGAGAATGAGTTGAAATAAAAAAAGGAAAGCTTGCTTTCAGCTAAGATCCTAGAGCTGGTGTTAAGTTTACAATAAATAACCTGCACTATCTTTAGGTAAATACAATAAATAAGTGTCATTAATCAAGACAGCCTCCTTGTAAGATTTTTCTGTGTATATATTCAGGACAATTTTAAGTTCATTTTTGTGTGTTCAATAACTATTGATTGGGAGTGTTTTAAGCCAAACATGTGGATGAAAGTTTTTACAAACAGTACTTTTGAACAAAAACAAGTTGCAGGCTTAATGCAGCTTAACTAAATCAATGCCCAATTGATTTGTCAGTCAGATTTGGTGTTCTAAAAAATTTAATTACTATATTTGTTTCAGAGACCAAGTAGATGTAAATGTATATAAATTTCGAGAGTAATGGACTTCGTTTGGAATATCCATATCTTTCATCAAATTTATGATATATATATATATTCCGGAGGTTTTGTTGCCTTTTAGAAACATTCAAATCCATCAGTAATTTCCCTCAACCTGCAATTTTAATATGAAAATAACTTTGTGTGATCTGAGTTTTGAATATGGTTTCATCAAATTCCTTCTGCTTGGCTTTGAATAGCTAGCCACTTCAGGGTTTCAATCATTTGTCAGGATTCAGTTTGCAGCTTTTGTAAGTCTATTGTATTCTTTATCCTTTATATCCATTGAGCAAATTGATAGTCAACCAAACTGAAACTGCATGCCCATTATTCTCGTCTATGGTTTAATTTTAATTATTTCTCATATATATTGTGATCGAAATTTGAATATTGATGATTGAAATTAAAAAGTTTAGTATTGCCTGCACCCGAATGCAATGCAGGCCTCTTTGGTGCTTCAACATCTAAACATATATATATCTTGAATGTATAGCTTTTGCAAAAGTGCAATATTACATTGATCTGACTTTGTGATCTATCTATAAAGTAGAGAAAATGACTTACCTAAGGAAATGTGTAGACTCAAACTCGAGATTCTTCATAGGTGAATCCAGCCTCTAACCATCTCAATTCTCAATCGGCTAGGGAGATAATTCAAAAAAAAAAAAAACCCAATATATTTAACTTGAATATATATAGTCATTAAAAATTTAGAAAAAAAAAGATATATTAAAGAAACTTTTTTTTGCCGGAATATTAAAGACACCTTTACATTTACATCTTTGTTGTTATTAAAAAAAAAAAACATCTTGTAAGGGACGTTTGTGTATATTGTACTAATTGAACTCGGGGCTTGTTATCATATATATCTTGAAATCATGTCATATATCCAATAAAATGAATTGAGTTCTTTCTTTCCCCCTTTGGAGAAACATATTTGGTGACGGCTTCTTAATAATAAAAAGGCCCCACGATGAGTTGCTCTTGAAACTCCAAAGGAAACATCCTTTAATTACCATTAATTGTTAAAGCCTAACAACCATTTAACTTTGATGTGATATGTGATGATATATCCAATCTTTAAAAAAAAAAAAACACTACTAACAGCAAGAAAAAATTAAAGATTTAAAAGAAAAAAAAACCAAAAAAAAGGACATTTTTCTATCAATGCATGACCAACAACCCCAAGGAGATAGAATCACATTAATGTTATTTGTTTCCCAAACAATATACAAATTAAAGAAATTGAAAACCCATATCAAATTAATTTGTTATATACTATATGTGTTGCAATATAAATCACACATATGAAAAAAACATTTTATTTGTTGCACCAAAGATGGAACATGCAAAAATGCAATAATGGGAGTTTTTTCTTGGCATTGAAAATCATTTGTTTACGCGTAAGTTGTGAAGACAAATCAGTTGCTCTGGAAACTCAAATTATGAAACACCGCTTTTGTACGAGTCTTAATTAACATTACTGTTTGCCACCATTTTAGTTGTTGTTTTGATATATTTGACTTCCAAATTAAATGCCTTGTTCCCCTGCAAAACTCTCTGAACTAAATTTTCCTTTATATGTATAATATACTATATACAGTATCTTGGATATTCTTGCTATTTTCCTTTTTTTTAACACAAAAACTTAAACCCTTTTTAATTTTAATTCAACTGCACTTCACTTATTCATTCAAATAAGTTTTTTTTTATGTATGATCATAACCGAATTACATTTTACATCTTAATATATTAGACAAATCAACTTATTAAACCGAGTATTGCTACATGACCCTCCAACTTGTCCCTCCAATTTGTCCCTCCTGACGTGTCATCAGAAATCTTACCATAATTTCTAAAACCCTATTCAATAATAGTCTAAAATCAAGGGATTTACCCTCAAACTCTCCATATTTATAACTAGGGGCTAAACATGGATTTAATTTCTTATCTTAATTATTAGGGGGCTAAATCTGAATTTAATTTATTTTCTTAATTATTAGGAGGGTCAAGTTGGAGGGACAAATTGGAGAGACAAATTGGAGAATCAAGAAATACTTATTTGTCCCTCCAACTTGACCCTCCTAATAATTAAGGAAATAAATTAAATTCAGGTTTAGCCCCCTAATAATTAAGATAAGAAATTAAATCCATGTTTAGCCCCTAGTTATAAATATGGAGAGTTTGAGGGTAAATCCCTTGATTTTAGACTATTATTGAATAGGGTTTTAGAAATTATGGTAAGATTTCTGATGACACGTCAGGAGAGACAAATTGGAGGGACAAGTTGGAGGGTCATGTAGCAATACTCTTATATCTTCTACGGTTCTATCCATCTTTTTCAATTTTGAGTAATTTTATGAATTGTACATAAACCATAAATGCTACTAAAATGGTACGGTAGAAAATTTTCCCATAGATTTTCTCTATGTAGGAAGTTGAAACATCGTATCGAAATGGGGCCATGCCACCATAACTTTGCCTCATCAGGTGAAAATTAAAATCATGGGGTGAAATTCATGGCATCTTTCTGGAAATGAAAAGAAGAAAAGCTGAATTCGATAGGCTAATATTGCCTGCAAAATTTCAATGCTTTCATGTCAAAAAAATAAGTCTATCTTCCATATATATCTGCACTTTTATTTCATCAAGTTTGATCAACAAGTAGCTAAGATATATAAAAGTTGTACGTATAAAGCATTTCTATCATAAGAATATTAATTATGGTAGCTAGAAGAAAAAAGATTGAAGGGAAAAAAAAGAGGAAAAAGAATCTAAGAGAAGAAAGGTTGGAAAGAAAACGATGGTTTTGTAAGGGCATGCATGCATGCTTTTGAAGCATCCTTGTCAAAGTTTGAAACTAAAGAAGACAAGTTGATGAAAGGGCATGCCTCTGCAGGGAAACAATTATTCTCCTTCTCTTCTTACAAAAACCCATTCCTTCCTAAATAATTGTATACACAAAAATATGCTCCCTCTGCCCTCTGGTCATTGTTGAATTTTGCCCACAAATTTGGTACATTCATCTGTTTGGGGTGGCCAACTTCGACAATGCTTCCAATGTTAAAAGGTCCCGAAAGTTACTTTTTTTTGTTCCTGTCTTCCCTCTCTTGTCTTTCATTTTCTAGATCCATGTTTTTTTTTTCTTTTCTTCTCCAACTTGGAAAGGGGAAAATTAGGCTTTTTTAGTACATACCAAGTTTAATAGTCAAAAACCGAGTTCATATATATCATTATATAAAATAAAAATAAAAAATAAAAAATAAATAAAAAACAATAATTATAGGAAGTGAAAGTACTAAAAAACCAGTCAAAAGATTTAACCTTATTAATTTGATTACTATTTAGCTTGATTTTTTCGTCATTTCAATATTGACTTTGTCGTTATTCTCACATATTTTTAAGGGCATTTTTGACTTTCTAACAATTTAATATAATATAACATATTTATAAGTGGTTTGGCTAAACGGTTTTTTTAACATTATAAAATTTTTTCTCCGGTTATCTGATTAAGGTGATTTAAGTGTCTATTAGAAGATTGTTCCATGATCTACAACTTTCATGAAGGACTCGAAAACTAAATTTAATGTTTCAAGTATCAAAAATGCTTCCGAAAAATTCGTTGTTTCAGTTAACGGGAATAGACGGTCCACTTAATATTATATAACTTTTGTTCCAGAGGTCTGATTGAGATGATTCAAGTGTCTCTTGAAAGGTTTTTCCATGATCTACAACTTTCATGAAGGACTTGAAAACTAAATTTAATATTCAAGGTATAAAAATGCTTCCAAAGAATTAGTTGTTTCGGTTAACGGAAATAGACAATCTACTTAATATTATATAGTTTGTGCTTATGGTGGATATTGGATCCATGGAGGATTTTTTTTTTTTAAACTTCCCAAAATACTATCGATCTTTAATTCAAATAATAAAAAATCAAGCATGAAATTATCAAAATACCCCTATCAATTTGTTCTTAGATTAATGAGACTAATTCCTTAGATCGGTCTTTTGGTCAGATAATCTAAAGTAATTGGTCATCATCCTCATTTGGCAAACCCATAAGTCAATTTTGAAAATTGATTGGGCACTATTACATATCAAGTGTAAGAACATGTTCACGCAGTGAAACGCGCGGACTCTTACCTAGTATATATATATATATATATATATATATATATATATATCCTCTTAACACAAATACAATGCCCTACAATGTGTAAAAGAAACTTTTCTTAAAAGGGGAATACATGTATATTATTATATATATATATATATATATTATTAGTATGACAAATCAGAATTCAGACATGACATGACCTTTTGGTTGACTAAGTTCCATTATGATTCGGATTCATTAGCCAACTCTTTGCATTGCCCCCTTTTTCCTGCAAGGGGAGAATGAAACACTAATATCTTCATAAAGAAGTTGGTGATTTTTCATTAGGAACATAATCTTTTTACCCACCCAATTTTACGTATGTTATTCCACCTAATAATTAAGGTAATAATTTAATTTCAGGTATAGTCCTCAGTTATAAATAAAGAGAATTTATAAGATAAATCTTTAATTTTATAGTATTATTGAATAAAGTTTTAGAAATTATAGTAGCTTATTCTAATGACACATCAGATAGGAAATCAAACAGAAAATTAAGGGGGACAAGTAGGCATTGCTCTTTTCATTAATTAATTTCTAATGCATGCATGATGATGATTAAAACTACACCATGTATGTCAATGCTTTTAAGTATCCTTTCGTTATTATAGATCACAAAAACAAATAATCAAATAATCATCCATCCAATCAATATATTGGGTCGAACTTCTATATCCAGGTATTGTAAATGACAATAGATGTTAGGAGAACTTCATTTCTTTAAGGGTTTGACACAATTCACCTCTAAATTAGTTAAAACCCTATATCACTATTACTATTAGACAATACAAATCGAATTGAAAAATATGTCTTCCAGATCATTCAGAAATTAATTTCTCTCAAACACGAGATACTTTTCCGCTGAAATCGTGAAGGAATGCAACGGAGGAACTTAAGTTGGTGCAACGCACGCAACGTGTGCACTGCCCTTCACCATATGGGAAGGGCTTGTATCGAGCTGTGCTACCACAAAAGCAATCCTGTCGTGAGGGAACGATATGATACAATGAAGACGCACTATCTCACATCACGTACTGAGCGCGCCGAGGCACACCGTTAGTGGGTAGCGACATCCGGTGGGCTTCTCGATCTATAGACCGAATTTAGTGTCTCACTCATTGAACTTTCTAGTTGTGCCTCCATTCGGCTGTTTAATGTTGACCACTGCAAAATTGTGAGGCGAACAAAGGAATTGATTGGGATGGTAAAATGGTAATAGGGGCCTTTCCCACTTCACTCATGTACCGTGAAATTGAAGGGCTGATACGAGGTGAGGATACAATGTATCCTCACTGTCCATAGGTCTTACGTAGAATTTACTTTTTGGAACAAATTAGTTTGTTGGGGGATTTAATTAATACACTTGTTTTTTTTTTATCAGAAACCAAAAATGAGTTATAACGGGACATTCAGCTTGCAATAACATTTAGAGAAACCAAATTCAATAATAAAACAACAATAACCAGGATTAACTTTCAGGATAACTCCCCTCACTAGCAACACCTCCAACTTCATATTCTTAACCTAAACTAGAAAATAAACCTAAAAAATAGACAGTATGCCCAATATCCTCAAAAATAAACAGTATGCTCAATTTCATACCCTTAATCATATATACTATCATATAACCTAAACTAATTAATAAACAAGGCAAAGAAAGTGGATGTTGGGATTTTCTCCACCGAAAAGGGAAATGCAAAGGCTTCAAAGAAAGCTGAGGAACAGGGCAAGAGGCAATTCTGCAAGAAGTGCAAGACTTATTTCAACTCCATTAGAGAACTTGAATATGGGCACAAACTCGCTGAATGCGGGAGGATACGAGATGAAAACAAAGTGAAAAAGAAGACAAATGATGAAAAAGAAAAGGCCAAGAAACAAGCTAAGAAGAAGAAGAATGTTGAGAAGGAAAGATTGAAGCAAGTGTAGAGGAAGAAGGAGGAGGAAATGAAGAAGAAGAAGAAGAATAAGTAAGATTTAGAGAGCTTTTCAAAATTTGTTGTACCTAATTGGAGATTTTGATATGAGTATTATTGTTTTTCTTGAGTTTTTAGGGATTTGGTTAATTGGGATTTTAGGGTAATTGGGCATTTGGTTTAGCTGAGTATTTCTCCAGTCGGTCCCGAGTAGTTCGCGAGTAGGATTGTATCATTTACACCCCTACAACACGGTCGTGCTCAAGTGAGAAGAGTTCATAGCCATCTAAGTGTAGATTGAGAATGGTCATGGCTAATCCGAACTTATCCCTCGGTGCCATAACAATGGGTTCGCTATATGCCCACCTCTTTTCTTCCTTTTCTTTAACAGCTTTGTTTCCATAGTCGGACATCAGGCCAATCTCCACTATTAACGAAAGCAATATGAACTAGGCAACACGATAGCGCCTGATCAGGTCAGGCGTCGACGGAGCAGCCGGCGGTCCAAGCGAAATCATCATAGGCCTGAAGAAAAGGGATATAGACTTTTAGGGTTTTAGTTAGAGTTATTTTTCTTCGAAAATAATTAATACACTTGTTAAGTTAAAGGGTAGGTGTTAAATCTTTTTCTCTTTTCTTTGATTGAGAATGCAAATAGTGGTGTTCAGAGAAAAAAAAAAGTAAATCCAACTTTACTGTCAAATAATAGTATAAAAGTTGATCGGTTCGCGCTGGCGCGTCGAGTATTCTTGATTTCTGACTAGCAAATCATTTTAATTAAACATTTTTTTCTTGATTCTCATGATATATGTGAGTAGATGGTTAGCAAATTCGATATTTGGAGCATATCTTATAATTGAAGAACTAATCTAGCAAAGTAAAATAGTAGTGTCTTAAAACATGTTGTTGTAGAAAAAAAAGTTTTTGTAGTTGGTGTCATACCGTTTCCCATTTTAAAAGTTGTTATCGCTTAATTTATTGAATAAAGATAGAAGGATATATTGCAATATCAGCATGGAGAAAAACCATCTTTTCATAAATTTATAAGACTATAATCATTCTTTAAAAAAAAAGACTATAATCATTCTATTTGAACATGAAATGTATTATAATGCATGTTCTAAAACAAATTAATATTACATTCATGGGATAAACTTGCTAATTTTAAAACCATCATTAATTGTATTCACATTCACCTTTAGCAAAAAACCAAAAAGTAGAGTTATTCATGTCAACATTAACCAAAATTCAGGGCCTTATAGTAATTTTGGTCGGTGGGAAAAGACTATGTTTAATAATCTAGCCCTTCATTAACCCAAACATGGGATCAAATAATAAATTCATTCAAGCAATAATGTTAAGATGAATAATACTTTTTGGTAATTAATCAAGTGAAAAAAGGCAGAAAAAGATAAAAAAAGTTCAAATTGAGCCTCCTCATCGATCCTCAGGATTCCTCAAAAAGGGCCTTCAGTAATTTCATTAGGTGTCTCAAATAATATGTAAATAAAATATAGTATATGTAATAATTTTTTCTTATAATGTTAATTTCCTTCAACGGATTTTTGGCAAGTGCCTAGAAACCATGAGTTTTTTGTTTTAGATATTCGATGGTTATTTATCAAATAGTTCTTCGACATTTTTATTCTATCTTGTTTAGTTCTTTTAATATTTATTTTATTTTATGTTGTTTATCCCTTTAACTTTATACATTCTATATGAGACCCTTAGATTTTTTTTTTATTTTTTACCATTTAATAGTCAAACATTTTATTCTACACAATTTAGTGATTCAATTATAATTTTTTTTTATTTTGATATACTTTATTTTATTCATTGATAATTTTAAGATGTGATTTGAAATATTTTTTTATTAATTTTATCAAAGCATTGCGTGTGATAGGGTAATTGTTTTTTTTTAGTTCCTCACCTGGTATTTAAAGTTTTGTTCTAATTAATTCAAATTGAACCCATATTGTGTACTTGAATTTGGTAAGTAAGTATACCAACGAATATGCCTACATGCTAAGGATTTAAACTTGATACCTTCTTAAGCTTTAACAAATCAATTACCAATCAATCCAATTTCATGTTTGCAATAGGGTAGTTGCTAGTAAAGCGGGGATGTGATTGGAAGTAGGAGGCAAGTCGCGTGAACGTAAGAGGAGGAGGGAAGAGGAGATTAGGTTAGCTTGCTTGGAGAAGACAATTCGAGGATTGCAATAAAAGAGGGAAGAGAAAGAAAGAAATTATAAAAGCGCATGTTAGTATATTGTTAGCTTAAGGATAAAAACAAACAAACGAAGAAAAGTTAAGACTTACGAGAAAGAAAAATTCAACAGGAAAAAAAAATTAAATAGAAAGGAAAGGAAAGAGTGCAGGAGCAAAGTTATCTCCATCATATCATCTTGGATTCCTCACACAAATTTAGTATTTTTCTTTTTGGTTCATAAATAACCCTTTAAAACAAAGAAAAAGTTTTAAAATAGAAATTTCTCCTCTAAAAAGAGAGAAGATAGAGGTGTGGGTACATTGACGTTGACGTGTCATCAGACGGAGTGGTCTAGCTAATGCCACGTGGGCCCACCAGGACATGGATGGCACCTAGTAGTTTTCCTTTTTTTTTTCCTCTTTACTTTTGTTAATCACTACTACTCCCCGTTTCTTGTCATAAATCATATCATAATCCAAATTTTCAACAAAGACAATTATGTAGAAGTATCATAACATTTGGTTCAATAATATGGTACATGTTTCTTGGGTTGTGAAATCTCAGGTTCAACTTTCATCGTATTCAATATGTGTGTATGTTTTGTTGGTTTGTTAGTTTGTGTTTAATTGCTTGTGAAGATCAACAAGGAGGAATCAATGTTATTAAAAAAAACTTGTTTAATTATGGAGATCCGAAATTTAGCCAACAAGAAAAGAAGTTAATATTTGTGCTCTTAGTTTAGATAAATTTTATTGTAATATGTTTGCTAACCATGTGTGGTACGGGGCTTTTTCCTCAGTGTTTGTAATCCGAATTTTTTAATTGAATGAATGTATTACTCTAAAAAAAATTATTTATAAATTAGTACTAATTTGTAGAATTTTATGTATATTTCAGTATACTTTCCTAAAACATCCTTAATTTAATATTTTTTTGTACAACCCTTTATTAAATATTTAGCTATACACATTTATTATCTCTTTTTAATTAAAGAAAACTACATATGTAAAATATATCCTACCCATTATTTTTGTAACCTGGTGAAATTACTCATAGTCACAACTCTTTTCAACTTTTAACCTGGAACAATGTTTGCGCCCCGTTTTGTTTTTTTTTCTTTGGCTAATTACTCACTAATCCTTATATTCTATGTGGTTTGTGTTGGGTTTATTGGGTTATAAAAGTAAATTTCGATTTTGTTGACTATTTTTGTATGTGAAAATGAATAAACGGTTATTGGGTTTAAAATTCTGAATTTATTGAGTCCAAATATGGTATGGTGTGAACAATATTTACATTCATTAAACTAACTTAATGGCCTTTAATTTTTCTCACAAGCGAGAAAACCGAAGCGACAAAAAACAGTGAAGCAAAATTGAACTTAAGAAGGTTTTTGGGGAAAAAGATTTCATTTCATTTTTGCGTTCCTCCATTGTTGAAGGATATTTAAGAATGTAAATGATTTATTTTTTAAGGATATTATGATGATATATATTACATTACTATGTGTGGAAACAAGTATACACTTACAAAACAAATAACATGTACAAACAAGTATACCCACATTAAAAAATCCCCGTAGCGCAAGCGCGGGGTACCCCTCTCGTTAGTAATTGATGTCTTCTTAATAGTGTAAATGATAAATAAAAAGAAAAAAAGAGTTTGGACTTATAAATAGGAACATAAAGAGTATTAGTATAGAGACTCAGATGGTCATTGAATTTGTGGTTTTTCAATGAACATTGACATTTCGGACAGTCTCACAGCAAAACTTTGGCGTCTACGAGAAGGTTTGATTCAAACTAAATCTTTAGGATTATCCAATGTCATCGTGGAGTTTGATGTTGATAGTGCAATTCTTACTTCAGGGTGTACCTTCTACCCACCAAAATTCAGAGGCTTTGTCTTTGGTTAGAGAAAATTGGGTTATGAAGATTCGATATATTCTAAGAGAGAGGGTAGCATATGTGCATATTTCTTGGCGAATTTGGGGCAATCTTTACCTCATGGACGAGCTTTACTGAACGAGCCACCGACGGGAATCCTTCAGCTTTTGGAACAAGACGCTAATGGTGTTGCTGTTCGACGAGCTTAACTGACATTTGTCGGCATCTTATGTATTAAAAAAATTAGTATTTAATATAATTAATAAATAAATAATAGTAATAGTAGTATTGCGGATTTTGAGTTAGAGTAAAAGAAATATTAATTATAGTTTATGTTTGTCTCACGAATTGATTCGGAGACAAATTGAATTTTTAAAAGAATTGAAAAATAAAAAGTAAAAACTACTTATTTGAAAGAAAATTACTTACTTAAAATTATACATGATATTTAACTTTTATTTATATCATTTTAAAAAATCTAGCTACTCATTAAAAAAAATCTTAATGAGAAAAAAAGAAAACCATAATAATTTAATCATTCAAACCGAACTATAGCTTTTTAATGTTATTTTATTTTCACAGTCATGTCATGTAGTGAGTGTCATGGATAGTGTTATCATAAGAATTTGAATTTAAATATCATAAATGTATGAAGAGATAATAGTTTATCTTTATTTTGTGTTCAATACAACTCAGTTTAAGTCCAAATTTTACACTATCATTGTATTAAATAATTATTGCTCATTAAATATATGAGAGTAAAGAGTTGTAAAACAAATAATATTTCTTATGTCTTAAATGATTTATCTTTTATATATAACTATAAACATCCAAACGAGAAAAAAAAAATATTATAGCAATTACCAAACAAATATAAAGTTAGACAAAATTTACATAATAAGATTTAAACATGAAATCTCATAGGTCCATAAAACATACATCTTATCATTTAACTCACATGCTTAAGTGCAATTAAACTTTAAAATTATACTAATTTGTAGTAGTAGTAAATTTTTTTGGTGCTATAATTTATCAATGTTTTATACATATAATAATTGGGTACTACTATATTATATATATATATATATACTAGTTTTAACTTTCACGTGCGTTGCACGTGGCCCAATATGTTTCAATTGAATAGTTTTATGAAATTTCGATAATCACCCTATTAAATTTTGATAACCACCATATAAAATTTTGATAATTACCTATAAAATTGTGATAAACTCCATAAAAAACTTTGATAACCTAACTATGAAATTTTAATAAACTTTCCTATGAATTTTGTAACCTTCCTATAATTTTTTATAATCTCTCTGTGATATTTTGTTAATCTCCCTACAATTTTTTGATATTATAGTATGAAATTTTGACAGTCTCTCTATAAAATCATATATCATTATCAGGTTGAGCTCCTCTATTTAGTACTATTTAAATCAATCATATTAAGCTCCTCCATTCGCAGATCGAACTCGTCCATTCAATCGTACAAACATGTATAATTCATATTGAATTGCTTCCTTGATAGTATATACATATACATATTTGAATTGAGCTCATCCACTCGGTAGTATATAGAGCACGTTATCACACTGAGTTCCTCCATTCAGCATTCCTCCATTCAGCATTCCTCCACATAGCATATTATCAATTTAAGCTTCATTCATTCAACATTACTCCAAATGATACATTACCAGTTTGAGTGCTCTCATGTTCACCAACCTTCTATGGAGCATATTGTTTATTTGAACTCTTTCGTTCGGTATTCCTCCACGGAGTACGTTATCAGCTCGAGATCTCCTATCCACCATCATTCCAAGAGCGCACTCTCCTACTTAATCCTCAAAAATTGAGCACTCCCCTTTTTGGCATTCATGACATATCTCTCATTCATCTCATAGAGCACCATACAGTTCGATAGAGGGGCTCATTGCCAAATCGAGCATTCTACGACTCAACACTCTCCACATGGAGTATATATCCAAAACGAATACTGTTACGTTCGACATTATCTAGTTATGCGACCGGTAAGCCTGTTTAGCTCAGATCGTCCCAAATTGCCCATCTAACGCTCAGTTTCATAGCCATTTGAGCAATCATTTTAGAACCGCCCTCAAACTTAGGGAGCAATGTTGAGACTATATAGAACGGCCCAAAGCCACACTGTATATATATAGAGAACTACTCCACACATAAGGTAAAATTTCATTATTTCCACTCTTTAAACCTTAAGCTCTCTAAACACCTTAAGACCCCACTAACTTCAGTATCTTCAAACACCTTAATATCCTACTAACTCCACTTCTCTTCTAGTTGTGGGGAAAAAATATGAAATTCACAATCTTGCAACGGTATAAATTATTAAATCACACAATATAATGAAATTAATTTATGTTTCCAATCGAACAATGTTGAAAAAAGTCTTACGTAACTCAAATACCAAAGGAAACACTAAATTTAAAGGATTACGCAAGAATGCGGTATGATAATCCAGACACCTCACCCAACACCTAAATTTCTTTCATAATTTTAAACATAGATTTTTTTTAATAAGAACAAAAGCAATCAATCATCAAAATTCGTACATACGTTTAAAAATTCAACTCCTTTGAAATATCGTTTTAAGAGATCATCAAACATAGTATTAAAAAAATGAAAAAAATAAGTTACATTTTTTTTGGTTTTTTTTTGGCAATCTAATCTAGTTTAGTTCTTATAGTATGATTATACATTTAAAAATTAAACTCCTTTTGAAAATAGTTTTAAGCAATCATCAAACATAGTAAGAAAATAAGTTAAAAAGAGTGATAAAGGAAAATGAAATTCCCAAAGCATGACAGAACTAATTAATACCATACCTAGACAGTAGTTTCTTTTATAACTGCAAAAATAACATAAATTATAAAATGGAAAAAGAAAAATTCAAACTCTTTTCATAGCCATTGTACCTTATGAACATAAGTTTAAGAAAATTGATACCAAAACTACAAATGCAACAATCATATATTTATCATCATTGTTTTTTTTTGTCTACATATTTATTATCGTTAATAATTTGGATAAGTAGTTAGAAATATATATATATATATATATATAATAGTTTGAGTAAGATTTAAATTTAAAATTTGATCATAAATAAATTATAATATATATAGTAGAAATTGGGTTGGCCAATAATAATAATATATTAATATATATAAAATATGAAAGTCTAATTTTAAGTAATGACAATTTTTTTAAAAAAGTAATGACAATTTAGAAATATTTTTTAAAAAATGGGTACAATCGCAAAACATAAAATTTCCCATTATTTGTACTTTTATATATAATATAGATTTGGAGAAACTACTAATTTTGTCTAATTTTAGGCCAGTAGGCCTATTAGACCCGTTTGAGTCTATGAAGCCCAAATTGGGAAGACAGATGTCTTGAATCCTAAATATGATATTCTTAGACCCAATTCGTTCGTATGAGAGCTCGAAGAAGGAGTTCAAGTTCAATTAGTAATTATGATGCAGTAATGATGCAACATTGTTAAATTTTATTTCAAGGAGGACTTCACAATAGCAGTTTTGGAAGAAGATTCATAACTTTTAATCCAGAGTTCAGAAAAATGCAAATGAGGTACCGTTGGAAAGAGGATTCCAAGATCTACAACTTTTATGTTTACCTTGAGATCTGATTCTGCCGTTCCAGTGGATAATTTTGCCCTTGAAATTTCTGGACAGAATTGATCTTCTCCTAAACTGACTTGGAGAATATTTTGGACGAAAATTCAGTTGCTAAAGATGATGTGGAGCATTCCTATTGGCCATATTGGATCCTAATTAATGAGGATAATCTAAATTTTTATTATTTTAATAATGGAATAATTAAAATATTATATAGTAATGACAATTTAGAAATATATTTGAAATAAAGGGTACAATCAGAAAACATAAAGTTTCCCTTTATTCGTACTTTTATATATAGTATAGATATATATATATATATATATCTCAAAAAGTATGTAGGGTATCTAATTTTTTTTTATAAGAACCATTTTCATTTCTTGAAGAGATTGGGATTACAAACGCACAGGAATACTCGTACACCGCTACATGATTAGCTACATTATCGAAACGCTAATCTATGAGCCACTTGCCCAACAAACAAACCCAGTGAAATCTCATTACAATTCAAATAAATCTTTATGCCCAAACATCTAAATGGGAATTCAACCCAAACTAGAAACTATACCATAAATAAACTACCTACCTACCAAATAAACAAACAAAATAAACAAACAAATTATAAAGAAACTAACATTCGTGAAAGTTGTACCCAAGACTTCATGGCTTGAGTAGGCTGGAATTAGACCTGTTCATGGGCCGGGCCGGGCCGGGTTCGGGCCGGGCCTAGCCTTGAGATTAAGGTCATTAGTGTTGCCCAAGCCCGGCCCATTTATAAAACGGGCCTCAAACTTTTGTCCAAGCCCAGCCCATTTATCAAATACTTAGACCAAGGCCCATCCAAAAGCCCGTTTAATATTTTTCTAATAATTATTTTAAGAATTAAATTATATTAATTAATTATATAAATATAATCGTAAATATAAAATATGATATATACTACGTATAACATACTATTCTCATTGATAATAAGATTTTTTACATATATTGTTCATCTTTTTCTTATTTAACATACGGTGTACGTATAAATTATATTTAATATATATTATATATCAACAAATAAAAAATAAAAACAAGTATTTTTCCTTAATCGGGCCGATCCCGGGCCGGGCTTGGGCTTTTGCTCTTATACCCAAGCCCGGCCCATTTAATAAACGGGTTTGATATTTTTGTCCAAGCCCATCCAATGGGCTTAAAACTCTTGTCCAAGCCCTTTAAAATATTGGACGGGCTTACGGGCTTGGACGGGTAGCCCGACCCTTGAACAGCTCTAGCTGGAACTAAGAGTCCAATACTCTATCACCAGGCCAAATACCTTATGGCTAGGATATCTAAAATCTAATATAATGAATAATCAATCAATCCCATCAAAATCATAGGGAAATTGGGAATGACAAGTGTGGAGTGGGTAAATGTTGTGATGTTGGGTTATGGAGAGGTTCGCCCCCCCTTTGCCGACAGCTCCTTCTTGGGGCCCATTCTTTTATCCTCCTTTCTTATTTTATTTTTTGTTTATTCATTATATAAATACACAAGTACCACTATTTTGTATTAATATTTTAAAACAATTTTTAGTTTGAATTTTGTTGTTTTATGGATGGGTTATTAGATTTGGCCCACTAGCATTACAATTCAGGGGCCCACAAACACTTTGATATTTTGTTAAAAGAAAAAGGAGGGAAGAAAAGTTATGGGCTTTTTTTTTTCTTTTTAAAAAAAAATAAAAAATCTGTACGTACTTATTTCAAAGTTACCACCATCGTTGCCTTCTGGAGTTGAGCTGTATAATCAAAATCACTCTTATCTTATTTTTAAGATTTTTTTAAATGGAGGAGGGTAGATTGTTCTATTCTTATGGTCAGGGTATCTATTTCCGAATTTACAAATCAAATACTACGTACTTAATAAAAAAAAAGGTTTGAGTTTAGTATCTTAAAAAAAAGGTTTGAGTTTAGTATCTTCTACTACAGCTCAAAGTTTTTACCACTTCAATCAACCCTCATTCATTATTATACTAATCCTTATTCTTTTTATTTCGTATATATAATGATGGTATAAACTTATTAAGTAGAGAAATTTCCTTATGGGTTGAGAGCGTGATCCTCTTCTAATTTGTGAGATAAAAGAACATCAATGATGGAAGAGATAATTTTTCTTAAAATAATAATTAATTTAGGATCAATTACATAAATAGTCATTTAAATTTAGATGAGTTTTGTTTTTATCATTTAAGTAAAATATTTGTAATATTAAATATTTTAAGCACTCAATCACATAACATGATGATATGGTTATACCATGTGATATGATCAATGACATTTTCATGTCGTGTCATCATGTCAGGTGATATCTTAGATAATATAACTTATTATATCATCACGTCACGTGACATAATAGATAATATGGACGTGCAAAATAAGTGGATTAAGAGTTGAATGACCAAAATATTCAATTTTAGAAACATACGTGACTAAATCGTTATTTTTCATAACCGAATTACCAAAACAGAAATTCATCTAAAATTAAGTGATTAAATTTGTAATTTACCCATTAATTTATAACATTATATGTAAAAAAAATTCTCCAGAAGAATATAGATGTAATATATATATATATATATATATATATATATATATTAATCGAACAAAAGTATATGTATTTTTGTAAAATATTTATTTTGGTTTAGGTATAAACATTGTAATAATAATTAAATTATAAATTTTTATTG
>AWUE01019944.1:0-65604 GCA_001974825.2 Corchorus olitorius | reverse complement strand
GGTTGCCTTCTATTTATAGTTTTGGAAGTAACTTGCGACATCCTCATTAATTAATTCCTACGTGATAAATTCTGTATTGTTACTTTCAACAATATGACTTAAACTTTTTTTGCATGTATATGACTTTATTTTTTGCCCTAAAATTTTTACATTGTCCCCGAAAAAGAAAAAGAAAACTAGGTATTGCTAGTAAGAGGACAATCTTTCTTTCATGTGACATGATATTATAATTACTGTGTATTTGTCATGAAAATATAATGTTGGGTCATACGAGTCAGCAACAAATTTATCACATTAGATGAGAAATATTCAAATGATATTGACAAAATATTGTACTTTTTTTTCCTTCTTTTTTATTTCATAATTTTTCAATAGTAAATTAATTTGAGAATTGAGAAAGCAAGTTGGATGTGGGCTCTTGCACGGCCATCCCATTCAAATCTGAAAGGACATGCATGCAATGCTTTTCATTAGAGCATCAAAAATCAAAACATAGAGAGAAAAGAAAGAAGAAAATATACTACATATTTTTGGACATACACTTAGAATGAGTAAAAAAAAACTTGCAAATTATATGAAATTATTATTACACTAGTTTCAGTTTTCATGTACGCACGTGATCCAATGTGTTTAAATAAAATATTCATATGAAATTATGATAAATTCCCTATTAAATTATGATAATTACACTATTTTTGATGATCTCCTTATGAAATTTTGATAATCTTCTTATGAAATTTTAATAGCGATACTATGGAATTTCGAGAACCTTTTAATAAAGTTTTTTAACCTTCTTATGAAATTTTGTTAACCTCCCTAAGGAATTTTGAAGACCTCACTATCAAATCTTGATAACTTCCCAATGAAATTTTGATAACCAACACTATGAGATGTTGATAACCTCCATATGATATATTGATAACCACGTTATGAAAATTTAAAAACCTCCATATGAATTGTTAGTAATCACACTCTGAAATTTTGATAATCACACTATGAAGTTGTGATAACCTCGCTATGAAATTTTGATAAACCTTCCTATAAAATTTTGATAAACCTCTCTATAAAATTTTGATAATCTCCTTATGAAATCTTGATAACTACAAATTTTGATAACCTCCCTATGATTTTTTTATAACTTTATTATAAAATTTTGTTAATCTCCCTATGAAATTTTGATAATCCTCGTATGAAATTTTGAAAACTAAACTATGAAATTTTGATATCCTCCCTGAAGTTTTGATTACTCCATAATAAAAGTTTAATAACCTTTCTAATTTGGTAACCATACTATGAAATTTTGATAACCTCTCTAGAAATACCACTATGAAATTTTTGTAATCACATTTTGAAAATTTGATAAGCTCTTTATGAAATTTTGATGACCTCTCTATAAAATTTTGTTGACTCCTCTATGAAATTTTAATAATCACATTATGTAAATTTGATAATCTCGCTTTGAAATTTTGATAACAACACTATGAAATTTTGATAATCTTCCTATAATTTTTGATAATTCGATCGATCTTTATGAAATTTCGATAATCACTCTATGAGATTTGATAACCTTCTATCAAATTTTGGTATTCATTATGAAATTGAGACTTTTATAACCTTCGTATGAAATTTTGACCACACACTAAAAAAATTTGATAACCACAATATGAAATTTTGATAAACTCCCCATGAAATGTTAGTAACCTCCTTATGAAATTTTGTTAACCACACTATGAAATTCTTATAACCTTGCTATGCCATTTTGATAATCTCTTTGATAACCTTTCTATAAAATTGTGATAACCACACTATGAAATCTTAATAACCAGCTTCCTAAGAAATTTTAATAACTTGATCCTATGAAATTTTGGTAACCACACTATGAAATTGATAACCTTCACAGGAAATTTTGATAACTTCCATATAAAATTTTGGTAACCACATTATGGAATTTTGATAACCTCCTCGTGAAATTATAATAACCATCTTATGAAATTTTGATAACCACACAGAGATAAGAAAATCAAAATCATAATTTCACCTACTCTTCTAACTCAACAATTTCCAATTGAAGAAAGTGAATGCGGCAAAACATTGTATAACGAAGAGATGGAGCTTCACTAAATAGTATTGTACATGTTAGTGTTGGTTTAATCTTTTTATTGACATTTTAAAAAATTGAAATTAAAAGTCAAATATTAAATTCAAAAAAATAATAGTAAAGGAAATTTGCATGTTCATCAACGAAAATCAATTTGACAAACTTATAATTCGGTCTAAATTGAAAGTTTTTAATTAATTTTTAAATAATTAAATTATACTAAATTTCAATAATGGCAATTTAGAAATATATTTGAAAAAATGGTGCAATCGGAAAGCATAAAGTTTCCCATTATTCGTAGAAATTTACATGTTCATCAATGAAAATCAATTTTACAAACTTATGATTCGGTCTAAATTGAAATTTTATAATTAATTTTTAAATAATAAATTTTAATAATGTCAACTTAGAAATATATTTGAAAAAATGGTACAATCGGAAAATATAAAGTTTTCCATTATTCGTATTTTTATATATAGTATAGATAGCTTTGGAGAAACTATTAATTTTTTCTCATTTCGGCCCAATAGTTCCATTAGGCTCGTTTGAGTACATGAAGTCCAAATTGCTAAGCCAGATGTCTTGAAGTTTAAATCTGATATTCTTAGACCCAATTCGTTAATATGGAAGCAAAAAGAAGGAGTCCAAGTCCAATCAATAACTATAAAGCAGTAATGATTCAGCCTGATGTAGTATTGTTAAATTCTATTTAAAGGAGAACTTCACACGAGCAGTTTTGGAAGAAAATTCATAACTTTTGATTCAGAACTCATAAAAATGCAAATGAGGTACCATTGGAAAGAGGATTCAGAGATCTATAACTTTCATGTTTATCTCGAGACCTAATTCTGCCATTTCGGTGGATGATTTTGCCCTTAAAATTTCTAGACAGAATCGATCTTCTCCTAAACCGACTTGGAGAATGTTTTGAACGAAAATTTAGATGCTAATGATGTGGGGCATCCCTATTGGCCATATTGGATCCTAATTAATGAGAATAATCTAAATTTCCATTATTTTAATAGTGGAATAATTAAAAAATTATTTAATAATGGCAATTTAGAAAATATTTGAAAAAAGGGTACAATCGAAAACATAAAATTTCCCCTTATTCGTACTTTTATATATAGTATATATATATATATATATTAATCAATTAATCATGAGTCTGTTTCTCTCTCTCTAAAAAAAACAAAAAACAAAATAACAAAACTATGAGTCTAATGGTTGCATACTTGTCCAAGATACACCCTCTAATAATTAAAAGAACAACCAATAAATATGTAATTAATCCATCACATTTACTATAGTATATGTTGCGCCAAAAATCTCTTGTTAGAGTTTTTGCGGAGAATTCTTTATGACAGCATAGGGGCGTGCCAGTCAATTTGCCGAAATTGACAAAGAGGTTGTAAAAACTGGATCTGGTGCGCGGAGCAGCAGATTAAAAGATCAGAGTGATTTTTGGGGACTGGATCAAAGTCACACCGGAACATTTAAATCATTGGATCCGCGTACAAGTTGTTCTTCATAACTGGGCCTTCTTCTTCTCCTCTAACTGGATCAGATCTTTGAGATCTGTTTTTGGATTGAAATTGAAAGAAAATAACAATTTGATTGTTATTGATGAGAGAGAAACACGTGTACAGTGTTTTTGTGTCCGGAGACAAGATTGAAACAAGAGAAAAACAATAAAAGAGTGTTTGGGTGTCCTGAGACAAGATCTAAACAAGAAAATATGAATAGCGAGTAAGAACTCGTGATGAACAAAGGAAAATGGCGCAGAGCCAGAGGAAAAATAAGCATGGAGCAAGTTTGTAGCTTCAGGAGCTGGTTTTTGAGATGAGTGATATATGTTTGAAGACTTGGAATGGCTTCCTTTATATAGGGGGCAGCATGAGCCTTGAAATCAATGGGCTTCACTTGCTGAAGAAGGCGAATTCCTCCTCCTAGGTAGATGACAGCTTCCAGGAAGGTGTAGTGAAGCTTCTTTCTTCTTCTGATTGCTTCCAACTACTGAGGAGATGGAAGAAAAGGATGCCAGGGCGTCACACTCTTAGGTGGGAGATGGAAATCTTCCTCCAAGATGGTTGATGGCCAATCCTTCCTTCTTCCTATCACACTTCAGCATGTCTTCGTTGCTTCTTTTGTGCTGAAATCAACTAATTTGACTAAGTAGTGGCCTACTGACATCATGACTTGGACATTGATCACTAAGGCCACGAAATTATCTTTACTTAATCATATTTAGCTCTTCAAATCATGAAAATACTAGTTAGATAAGAAAATGACTTAAACCGGGGTGAGAAAGCTACATGTCCTTAACTGAAAAGAATGCAAAAGTTGCAATCAAAGTCGGAATAAACCAAAATTTCACCAGTAGGCTTAGATTATCTCCATAAGACTATGGAAAAAATTCCAAGTGAGTTCGAGTTCTTTTTCATGGTGAACTTGGTTTCACTCCCCAAAATGTCCTTAATTGAAAACCGGGCATAAGTTTTTACACTGATGTCAGAATAGGGTGAAAATTTACCAAGATGATCTACATAGCTCAAGGATCATCATGGTATGCTCCTTTATAGAAATCGCAGCCTCTAGCCTATTCAATTGATTAATTTTATCATCTTGTCCTTAATTGAACAAAATGTAAAGTTGTAGTTTTGCCTCCCGGGGAGGGGAAAAGGGCTAGGCGATTTCTCCACTATGCTAGGTCGACTATGTTGACGAGGTGTGAGGTTGAAAATCTCATGTCTCTCTCACGTAGGTAGTTGTTTCTCTTACTGATAAACTTTAGCTCTCTGCGCACTCTGCCTCATTCCTGCAGGACGAGGAAAAATATCTCTCCTCAGGGAAGAGGGCGGCCTCTCCTCTACATGGGAGACGACTTTGGGCCTTATTATCAAGTCCATGAGATATTTTTAATCTCATGGGTAGATGGTAAACAACTTCCCTTTTTTACAGCTTGCCTCCCTAGTAGACAACAATATTAAAGGAAACTGCTTCTGTTTGATTTTCTTTGCCACTATCCTAGGTAGGGGCGGCATAGATGGAATTTTTAATAATAATTATTCTGATTAATAATTATTATTTATTTAATAATTAATAAATTTCATCCATTGCAATTAATTACAAGATTTTCCTAATTCTATCAGAACTAGGGTGGTGCAAAAACCAAGTTTCTTTAGGATTTTTGATTAAATCCTGACCACTCATCTTAATAATATTTATGTGAAGACCAATTTAACTTCAATTGTAAATTGAGGTATAAACAATATAGAAAAATAAAAGGGCCTATATATATTAATGTTTTGCGAAAATTACAATTTAGGGCATATATCGTTAAAAAAGCCAAAATCAGAGCTCAAAAAGTTACAAAATTGGCTCAATTAAATACATGAGGTCAATTGCACAGCCTTAATTAAGAGCTCATATAACATTGACAAGAAGTCCTTAATTGAGTCGATTTTGTAACGTTTGAGCCCTGATTTGAACTTTTTTTAAACGATAAATCCTAAATTGAGAATTTTCACAAATGTTGGACCTTTGTTTGAACATTTAGCCTAAAAACATGGAATACCCATTATAAATAAAAATTGCTGGCAAGTGGAGTTTGAAATGTGACCGCATCTCAAAGTCTAGTCGCGCAGTCTCCAAGCCCATTAATAAAAAAGCAATGACCAACGAGTAACGACGGAGAAAACTTGCGCAGCCAACCCTCGCTAGCTACTGCCTTTTGCTGCATGCACGCCCTTCTTACTCCCTCTAGTCTCTACTAGCAATTAGCTAGCTATGTTCTCTAGCTAATTAATTACTTCTACTTCATTCTCCACAAATATGATCAAAATTTCCATTTAGTTAGAGGTAATTTGAATTTAGCCTTTCTTTGTTGAAAGATATAACGTCTCGGTTTAATAGGGGTAAAAACTTGTCAAAGCCATTGGATTTGCATGCTCTTCCCAATTGGTCACCAGCCAACAAACGCAGCAATTTAATATCCACAGAGAATAAATTAATCTCACACCTAACAAAAAGTGGGCTGCCCAGCGCTCCCAAAGGGATTAGAGATTAGAATTTACTTCTATAGGAGATTTCAGACTTACCATTACTTTAGATAGATCCATATTCATACTTTTAACAATGTACTGAGAAATTACCTAAAAAAATGTACTGAGAAATATATACGTATAATTTTCTTAAGAAAAATGAAGAAGAATTAAATAGTACCTATATAATTTTCTTAAGTAATAGTCTATATATATTTATTCTTTTTTTTTATATAATCTATATATATATATATATTCTAGAAAGCCTAACCAAACATAATAATTAGAGGGGAAGAAACATATCATAGGTGACCCCAGTTGAGGTCATGATGCTCACGTGACTAGCTTTGTAGCTTCCCCCCTTTTCAAGTCTTTACAATTTTAATTTGGTTAGTGACTAATATATAGAGAGAATTAG
This sequence comes from Corchorus olitorius, assembly GCA_001974825.2. NCBI lineage: Eukaryota > Viridiplantae > Streptophyta > Magnoliopsida > Malvales > Malvaceae > Corchorus > Corchorus olitorius. The sequence continues at coordinate 59,045 of AWUE01019944.1, read as the reverse complement.
ATATAGTAGTACATGATAGCACATTTCAATTGAAAAAACAGCATAATAATAATAGCGCATATAATAGTATACAATTGGATCGACTCACGTTGGTGCGTCGGGTGTTCAACAATTTATTTCTTTGAATATTTTTCTATTCTAATTAAATTGTTTGATACGTAGTAAATTTCGAAAGTACTATGATTTTAAATGTGTTGCATCTTTAAAAGACTATACTATTAACATTGAGCATATTTAGCAATAAATTAAAAATATTAGTTTGTACATGGGCATGTGCAATAGCTTCAATTTTATTTCCTTCTTTAAAGTGTATAGTACTTAAATAAAAACTAAGTTTACTCTCTTCTTCATATGGACATGAAAGGCCTCAAGAGAGGTTACAAAAAAGGATAATTACAAAAAAGGGCTTAAGGGCAAGAACTGGCTAGAAACTAACCTAAGGTCTTCTTAGTAATTTGACAAGTGAGAAAAGACAGAAAATGACAAAAAAAATTTAAATAGAGCCTCCTCATCGATTCTCAAAAGGGGCCTTTGGTAAATTTCCTGGATCTTTCAAATACTATTTAGTATATATACTATGTAGGGATGTAAGGATATTGCAGGTGGGTAGTAGATAATAGATTAATAGGGTATTTTCGGCACTACTTGACCCGATTAAGTAGGGTTAGAGTATTGTACAATTGATTATGATAGAATATAGGTTGTAGTTTTAGTATCCATGACAGGTTCGGATAGTGACCTTAGGGTACCCATTATCCGAACCCGATTACTAATTAACTATTTTAATATTGAAATTTTATTTGTATATTAAATTTTTACTCAAAACTTACTCATAATAAACCTAATTAAAATTTGTTTATTATTAAAAATATAATTTTTAACTTTATTTTACAATAATATACGTTAATTTTAATATATTCATTTGATTTAAATAAATTTATCATTATTTAATTATAATGAAAAAATATTCGGGTTTTTTACCGGGTACGGATATTTAACAGATAGTTGATATTTTATACAGATAGAGTACGAGTAGTGATTCAAAAAAATAACCGGATAGTTATAAGGTTCTGGTACCCTAGAAAATATCAAAAAATATGATTAAGGTACGAGTATCTCAAAATTCGCGGATATCCTACCCGATTACATCTCAAAATACTATATGCCATTGAGTTAGCGAAGTGGTTAAGGTTTGGATATCATGTGGGCTCTATTTAAGTTTGAGTCATTCTTTTATTGACAAGTAAGTATACATATGACGAGTATTAATCTATAAATTGTAAATTCAAAACATTCATAATTAACCTCCATGTAGAGAAAGAAATCTACGTACACCGTACACGTATAAAACTTTAATTTTACACCCTTTCTCGGCCTTTAGTTCTAAATAAATTAATGGTCCAGATTTAATTAATTTTTGGTAATAATTTTTTTATTTTCACGATCTCCCACGCACGTCTTTCCTCTAACTCTCTCTTCCGCGACTCTCTTTTTCTTCCTTCCCACTACTCACCCACGTCGATCATGCCTAAATAGTAATTTGCTTCTTTTTCCTTTTTTTTCTTTCATCAATCCTCTTCAATTGTTTAATTGTTGCACATATCTGTTAATTAATTTGTTGCTTTTTTACTGATGACGAAGATGACAATTTGTGGAAGCCAGACCTTTGGGAACAAGTGGATTTGGAAGAACTTGCTACGAGAGTAGCCAAGTTTTTGAAATGGTAACTGCAATTTGGCTTCGCGATTATTCAATTAATTTATATTGTTTACAAATTGGTTCCCTCACCCCTGGCTCCCCTGCCCATTTCCAGGCCATGGACAAGGCCAGAGAAGGAGATTGTAATAGTTAGCCATGACCTACTCCTTCAAACTATAATATACTATACTGATAAACATACTTGGAAATTATGACTGCGAACGGTGAGAGTCTAATAATTTGTTGTAACTTCGAATATCTTAGTAATTAATCAAACAAATAATTAAAACAAAAATAACAAAGTAAATTTTTTTATGGATCTATGTCACAAATCTACACTATCAAATCAATCAATTACAATCAACAATCATAACAACCTCTCTAGCAAACTCTCAATCTAATCAACCCAACATAGGTGATTCTCTCACAACAACATAAAGCTATCTCAGCTTTTTCTCTCTCTCACAATTTTACACACAAAAAAGCTAAACATACACTGCTTATTTATACTAACACAAACTTGGACTCCAAGAATCCTCTTATTAGGATTCTTGTTCACAAATCAAAAATCTCTAAAAAATCCTAATCCAACTCTAATAAGGAATTTGGTCAAAATCCTAACAATCTTCACATTGACTCAAATTCCTTCATCAAAGCTTAATTGCTCCACCCTTTGACCAAATCCACAAAAGTGACTTTGTTCTTTGTTGGCAAATCCACATCCTTCTTTTCAATTTGATGTGAAGATACCGATCTATCTCCTCTAATTGTGCTTTCAATCAATTCATACAAATTCTTTGAATTCTTCACTCCTTTCATCACAATCATCGAACCTTTAGTGATCTTCAAGCCTCCACCTCGGCAAGAATATCCATAACACAGACTATCCAACTTTCCAAGCTAAATCAAATTCCTTGTAAAGTTTGGAACATACCTTCCATTCCTAAGCATCTTGACACTTCCATCATGAAAGCGAAGTTTCACACTCCCAATGCCTTCAATTTTTTCTTCACCATTATTAACCATATAGACAGGTTTATCACACTTCTCAAGTTTCGAAAACCTTTTTTTCTTTGTGCAAATATGTTCAGAACAAGCAGAATCAAACACCCACATATCTCTAATGTCTTTCTTTTCTTCTTGCACCATCAAAACAATATCTTCATCAGAATATTCCTTACTATCAGCAGCAGTAACATTAACACCACCCTTATTCTTCTCTTTCAATTTCATGAAATCCCCCAAATCTTCCATTAACTTCTTGCAGTAGGCTTTCATGTGGCTCATCTCATGACAATAATAACACTCCTTATTACTGAAATCAACCCTTGGCCTCGAACTTGATCTTCCTCTTTCATTGAATCTACCCCTCGATCTTGCATCAGTCTTATTTTTTCCATAATTTCTTCCACGCTCCACCGTGAGAGCACCATTCTCTTCATCTTTTTTTTTTCAGTTTCTTTCAATCTATCATACTCAAAAATTGTAGAAGTCACATCTTGCAAATTCAAGGTTTTCCTACCAATCATCAAAGCTCTAGTTACAGGATCATACCTGTTAGTAAGAGAATTAATCAACAAAACTTCTTAATCAACCTCTTTTATTACTTCAGCCACACTTATCAACTTAGTAACCAATCTATTGAACTAGTTTAGGTGTGTCCTTAAACTTGTTCCTACCTTCATCTTCAATCCAAATAATTCTCTCTTCAAACACAACATGTTAGTAATCGATTTTGACATATAAATCGGCTCCAACTTATTTATCAACTCCTTTGGGGTTTTCACATCTAACACATCATACTTAATTTCAGTAGCAAGATTCAAACGAATTGTACTTACTGCTTTTCGTTGAATATCTCTCCACCTGTTCTTTTTCAGCGCTGTAGGCTTATCAGTTTCAAATGCATCTCCCAATCCTTGTTGTACTAACACATCTGTTATCGTACTCTGCCACATCTGAAAACTGTTCGTTCCATTGAACGGCTCAATCTCAAACTTCAAAGCTGATCCGCTGCTTTCTGTCATCTCTAATCAACTAGACTCTTGATACTACTAGTTGTAACTTCGGATATCTCAGGAATTAACCAAACAAATGATTAAAGCGGAAACAACAAAGCAAATTTTCTTGTGGACCTATGCCACAAATCTTCATTATCAAATCAATCAATTATAATCAACAATCATAACAATCTCTCTACCAAACTCTCAATCTAATCAACCCAACATGGGTGATTCTCTCACAACAGCATAAAACTATCTCAGCTTTTTCTCTCTATCACAATCTCACAAAAAAAAAAACTAAATATACACTGCTTATTTATTGTTTATACCTCAATTTACAATTGAGGGTGAATTGGTCTTCACATAAATATTATTAAGATGTGTGGTCAAGATTTAATTAAAAATCCTGATGAGACTTAGTTTCCGCACCACGCTAGTTCTGATAGAATTAGGAAAATCTTGTAATTAATTAATAAGGGCTGCAATTTATTAATTATTTATTAAATAATAATTATTTTTCAGAATAATTATTATTAAATATCCCTTGAGTGCCGCCCCTGCTTAAGGAAGTGGTATGATAGGTGATGAAGAGGCAGTTTCCTTTAATGTTGCTGTCATCTAGGAAGACAAGCAGTAAAAAGGGAAATTGTATGCCATCATCCCATAGGATGAAAAATATCTTATAGACTCACATAACAAGACCCAAAGTCGTCTCCCATGATGAGGAGAGGTCGCCCTCCTTTCTCAGAAAAGATATTTTCCTCTTCCTGCAGGAAGGAGGCAGAGAGCTAAAATTTGTCAGCAAAAGAAACACCTATCTAGGTGAGAGAGGCATGGGATTTTCAACCTCACACCTCCTCAACATAGTCGACCAAGCATAAGAAAAAAATCGCCTAGCCCTCTCCCTTTCCCCGGGAGGCAAAACTACAACTTTTACATTTTGTTCAATTCAGGACAAAATGGTAAAATTGATCAATTGAGGAGGCTAAAGGCTGCTATTTCAACAAAGGAGCATACCATGATGATCCTTGAGTCAAGTAGATCATCTTGGTAGAATTTCACCTTATTTTGACATCGATGTAAAAACTTATTCACGATTTTCAGTTAAGGACAGTTTGGGGAGGAAAGCCAATTTCACTATGAAAACATGATGATTTTCGTTTGCAACTTTTGCATTCTTTTCAGTTAAGGACAAGTGGCTTTGTCACCCCGGTTTAAGTCATTTTCTTAATTAAGTATTATTTTTATAATTTAATGAGCTAAATATGACTAAGTAAAGATAATTTCGTGGCTTAGATGATAAAAGTCCAAGTCCTAATGTCAGAAGGCCACTTCTTAGTCAAATTAGCTGATTTTAACACAAAGGAAGCAACGAAGGCATACTGAAGTGTGATAGGAAGAAGGAGAAATCATCCATCGCCCATCAAGAAGGAAAATTTCCGTCCTCCATCAAGAGGGAAGACGTCTTGGAGTTCCCTCTTCCTTCCTCCCAGCCGTTAGAAGCAATCAGAAGAAGAAGGAAGTTTCACTGCAACTTCCTGAAAGCTGTCATCTGTTACGGAGGAGGAATTCGCCTTCTTCAGCAAGTCAAACCCATTAAATTCAAGGCCCATGCCGCCCCCTATATATAGGGATCAATCCTAGAGCTCCAGACACATATCACTCATCTCACAAACCAGCTCCTGCAGCTACAAACTTGCTTCGCGCAAAAAACCCTAACTCCGTGCTTATTTTCTCTCAAAAGCTCCGCGCTTTTTCTCTTGTTCATCACGAGTTCTTACTCGTTCTTCAATATTTTCTTGTTTAGATCTTGTCTCCGGCCACCCAAACACTCTTTCAGTGTTATTTCCTTGTTTCAATCTTGTCTCTGGACATAAAAACACTGTACACGTGTTTCTATCTCAGCAATAACAATCCGTTGTTATTTTTTCTTTCAAATTCAATAGAGGAGATCTTTCAAACGCTAATTCAGGAAGACATGTTGTTGTGGATCCAATGATTTAAATGCTCCGGTGTGACTTTGATCCGCTTCCCAAAATTCGCTCTGATCTTTCAATCTGCTGCTCCGCGCACCAGATCCAGTTTCCACAACCTCTGTCAATTTCAACAAATTGACTGGCACGCCACTATGCTATCATAAATTTTTTAATGCGAAAACTCCCCAAGAGATTTTTGGCGGCAACATTTATACTAACACAAACTTGGATTCCAAGAATCTCTTTCCTATTAGGATTTTTGTTCACCAATCAAAAATCTCTAAAAAATCCTAATCCAAATCTAATAAGGAATTGGGTCAAAATCCTAACATAATTTAGCCTTGGCTTTGCCTTATATATATGTTCATCACTCTTTTTCTTGTTGTTCAATTTTTGTATTTCCCTGCTTTCCGCTTTCGCCACTGTACGCTTCGCTCTGTTCGCTTTCGCCACTATACGCTTCGCTCTGTTTGGGTAACTATGGGAAAGGATTCACCATCACTATCACTTTTGGTTTGGGTGAAATAAGTATGGAAACGAAAAATTGAGGATTTACGTTGGGTGGGCTACACAACTGAAGAGGGTTGATGAAAAAAAGAAGAAGAAAAGAAGCAAATTGCTATTTAGCCATGATCGACATGGGTGGTGAGTAGAAGGAAGGAAGAAAGAGAGTCATATATGGAAGAGAAAGTTGGAGAAAAGATTGCGTGTGGGAGAAATAAGATTGTGAAAATAAAAAATTATCACCAAAAGTTAATTAAATCTAGACCATTGTTTTCAAAACCGGACCGAATCGGTCGAACCGGTTTAACCATGAACCGCTGGCATGTCCGGTCCTTAAAGGTATGGCAACGCGGTTAGTCAACATGGTCAATAATCGGGCAAAAACCGGTTGGACCGATGGTTAGACCAAGTTCTGACTAGATAGAACCGGTTTGATAGTTGAGAAAATTTGGAAATTTTTTTGGAGGTGGTGAGTTTTGAACGCACAACCTTGTGGGTAGCAAAAATCACGGTTAAACCATTGCACCAAATGCTTTTATGTGACATGTATATAACTTATATAATTATTTAAAAGGTAAAATGCCAACAATTTCCATAAAATGCCTTATCAAACCGGACCGACGGTTGAACCAATCGGACCGGTCAAACCGACAACCAGAATCATCACCGATTCTAATGCCGATCCGGTTTCAAAAACCATGATCTAGACCATTAATTTATTTAGATCGAGAAGTAAATGGATCCCCTCTTAAATAAAGAGAATGTATTATTATGGATTCATAAATTTTGGAATTAATCTCCATTAAAATTGGCTATTTACTCCAACTTTGAATTGTCTACTACTAAACTTTTTGGAGTATACTGTATGGCTTGCTCTGCTGACTCAAAAGATCATCACATTGGTCCCCCTCATGAAACAAATTACAAATAGACTTTGTTTTTTTTTTTTTTTTTGATATGAGAACATGATCATTACACATCTCTCTCTGAGTTTGAGGCAGAGAGAAACTTTCTGTGAGTTTCCATGACAGGAGAAAAAGAAAAACAAATACAATTTGCATTGGGAAGTACATGGGTGTGTTTTGGGAGAAAACCAGTAATTCTAAAATGTCAAAAATATATAAACTAGTATTCATTTCCTTTTTTTTTTTAGATAGGAGTATTTGTGTAAGTCTTGGTTAGGGTTTCTTTTGGCAGAGAGTGGGTCACAATTGTCTTATGGGGATGGGTTGATTGGGTTTCAAGGCAAATCCTTAATTTTCTTATCTTTTTAAATGCCACTATATGATTCTATGAACAATAACACCTAGAGGTATCAAAATCAAAGATGAGCATGGAAATTGGAAAAACAAAGACCCTAATTAATACTATAAATAAATATTTTTGTTCTCTTTCTGGGTGTTTTGCAAGTCCAAAGAAAGTGTGTAATCCCAAAGGCATGTCTTATTGCCTTTTGTTTTTCTTGGTCAAAATAAACAAGAATTAAACTCTCTCAAGGGGACCAAACCATGCCTGTCCTTGCCTTTGCCTTGTTCTCTTTCAGGTGCATCTAGGGTGTCTCCCCTTTGTTTTAAAAACCAAAATAGTAATTAATTAACACCTAAGTTCCAAGGTTTTGTAGGGGGTTTTTGTCTTTCGAAACAATTAAAGTTTAAAATTCGTCATTTCTCATATATATATGAAATTAGTATATATATATCTCATTGGTATTCGTTCTCACTGCTCATGTATTTATGAAAAATAAAAGATTGTAATTACTACCCATTATGTTCTCTTTACTTGAAAAATTAATTAGATGCTTCGTTTTTAAATGAAATTGTAAACTTTTGAATCAAGTCTCTAGTCGAGAAAAACTTGGTTAATCTCTTTAGTTTAAATAATATTATGTTGTGTATATCCAAACTACTTGCGACACTTTGGACAATAGGAACCAAAAAAATATGCTTTAGCATCTTTTCATTAAACCTAAAAGGCGGTTTCCATGTCTTAATAATTTGTAGTATAAAATTTGCTTTGCATGTGCCCCCTAAAGCATGTTGAGGTCACATTTTTTTGACTCAGCTTTGTTTTTCCACCATGAGATGATTTGCTTTAATAGCTGGTTCCTATTAATTCCTTAATACTATACTGCAACTTGACATATTGATCAACAGGCCGATATCGATATGTATAATTCCCAAATCTTAATTCATTCACTCGTGGACAGTTTCTTTTAATGGTTAATTAGCTATATTTTTTAATATGTCTACAATATATATAAGATTATTCAACTAAAAAATCACTAGGGTTTAGACTAATTAATTATAATGCGCTACTTGAATTATGTATAATATATATAGTCATAGGATGCTTATGAACATCTTAATTAATGTAATGTAATTCGTCTTCTTTGAATTTAGAAATGAAGATTTTCACTTCATTAATATTTAAACTTGACAATGAATCATGTATCAATTATTTAGTCGAATACTTAACTTTATAAATGTGAAATATCCAATCTAACTTTCTTTTTTTCTCGACATGAAATTATATATTATATTATGAGAGTGATATAATCAACTCCAAACCGTTATCTAAATTTCACATGTCATGTCTTGCTTCAAGTATATCTTGATCAACGTAGCTAGCCTATACCAAACATGGTTCACCATCGACACGTGGTTGACTAGGCTTTCCATGAGAAGTGCAATAGCATATGAAACATGAAACTTGGGCAATAAGAGGGAAGAAGTTAAGAACCTTGGTTAAACTCAAAAAATACTACAAATAAAATAATTTAACATATCACTTTTAATTAGTTGGAATTTGGACTCCACTCATGGCATCCACATTAGCAATTGAAATTTGCTCAAGACCCAAGAAAAGGGTTTAAAAAAATGCTTTTACGGAGAAAGAGCATTTCGAGTATTTTATGTGATGTTTTTCTTTGGCAACGAGAAGATGACAAAGATTAAGTAATGCAAGTGAGATTGTTAAACCCCATAAAGGATTTCAATACAAAACACCTAGAGATGCTTCTCACATCATCATTTTGAATTAATTTAATCCCTAAAGGTCCATGAAAAACCGAATCCCTCTTGATCTAGGGTCAAAACCCGAAATCGGGTTTGTTAAACAACGTTAAAGTATTATTAATTAAGGTTAATTTAGTCAATTAAGAACATTGATAATCGATAACGAGAGAGAGAGTAGCTAAGGGCCGGCAAAATCAATTCCTAATACTTAGGGTTTATACTATTATTACCCACAAATTTCTACGTAAAAGATAAGTTATATAAATTTGTTCAAAGACTAGTTCAAAGCTATATGTCACATGCAAAAGAATTTAAAAAAATTAAGAGAAAAAAGATTGATTAGTTAAATGATTAATATGGATTCTAATGTATTCAACATATCCTTGAAATGAATAAAATTTGGAGGGCGCAATTATCGAATATTCGCACGCATAAGACTAATTTTGATTAATCTAATCCATTATAATTTCTTTGCTTTTAGGCATTGAGCTGCAACCCCTGCATGTGAGGAATTCTCGGGATTGAATCCCTCTGCACAAGCTTTGCAATGTTTTCCATTTTTTCTTTTACCCATTTGTTTGTTAATTTAAAACGTAATTATTTTTTAATTAATTTTGCTTTCTCATCCATCTTACTACTTGATCCGATCTTACCTAATTACGAAAATATAGAGAAAAAAGAATTGCAGTTTTTCTTACTGCTCTCTAGGTATTTCATAATCATTGTAGCAGAAAATATCGTACGAAAGCAAAGCAAAGTTCAATGTTTGTCCATTTGATTATTTCTTAGTACCAAACAAGGTTTATTACTTTAGAAATTGGTTAAAAAAATAAAACAGGGTATTATTTTCGATTAACTGTCTGATTTTCCTTAAAATAGTAAAATTGTCAGTTTAAAAAAAAATCAAGGACGGTTTCTAAATTCTAATTTTCTATTAGATGAATAAAAATATAATATAGTTGCAAAATATATTATACATAAACATTATATATATAAAAAAAAAAACCATGATTGCTTGGTATAATATAGAAATTAAACATGGTGAAAAAGAAATTGGCAAGTTGCATGGTCCAAATCGAGCACACAAGTGACAAAAAGCAATTTGGCATCATGGCACGTGCTAATCCGTAATTTAAATCACACTTTCATCAATTTATATATAACAATAACATTGTGAACTATATATATATAGTTTAATTAATTAATTTGATTAAAGTATAAAAAATTTTGATTACTAGTTTCCGCAAAGAATGATGCGTTACACATGAAGGACAAAACTTTAGAATCATAGTGGAAATAATAATAGTAAGATTAAGAGGAGACTGAGATGGTCCAGATTTTGCTGGGAATTAAGAATATATTGCAACCACCATGATTTTGCATATATACTATGCCTATTCATCAACTATGATTTTAAAAAATACTTGGTTTATATATCTTGCATTTGCATCTAATTATGTAAATTTACTAAGAAGAAATATATTAGTTTTCACCATCATTAAGTTTATGTGGCCACCTAAAAGAAAGGAAAAAAGAAGCTATTGGTCTAAGATCAAAATTTCCATTTACAAATTAATAAGCAATTGTCCTTTTACATTTTCTTGATTTAAAAATAAAGACTTTATGAAAACATATCCATAGTAGTAGCTTAGTTTCATAACAATCAAAGTCGAATAATACAAAGTCGAGTAATGTTAGACCTCATTTTCAGTAGCTATATTAAATCTCGACTAATACAAAGTCGAGTAATATTAGACCTCATTTTCGGAGTAACTCTCCCAACTTTTATTTTTTTTTTCCATATACAACATTGAAACTTGAGACGATGTGAAATTGAATATTAGTGAAACAATTATCATGGTCTTATTTTTACCAAAAAAAATTATCAGTCTTATTTTTTTTGGCGACTTAAGTATCATGATCTTATATATAATATATATCGTCTTAATTTCATATATACAGAAAGGCAATTAAAGGAGGCAGATTCAATGTCTTAAATTGGGCTTTGTTCATGGCCCAGGTCTCTATAAGAGCACCAATTTTTCCAAGCCTGTTTATGGTCTTCAGGCTTTAAGTTTAGTTCACAATAGCCCAATAAATCCTGCAGATCGATTGTTTTCCTATGAGACCTATGCTATTCAAAGGCCCAATTTAGCCTTTTACCTTTATAAATCAAAGCCCATTAATTTGGATCCAGAGAGTGTAATTGATCCTCAATTTCCCCGTCCTTATTTTTCAACTCATTTTCCTCGAAAAGAGAACTAAAGAAGTCTTCGTCCTCCACTTTCACTGCTTAAGTTTATCTGTTTGTTTTATTTTTTCGTGTTATTTTGTCATTTCGTCAGGTAAAAAGAGGTTTCTTTTCGTTTTTTTTTTTTGCCATTTCACCTGTTCATATTTTTTTACTGAAGTTTTTTCTAAGTTTTTTTTCCCTGGAAACCCTAGATAGCTTAGGCTTTGGGGTTTCATCGTTCTTGTTGGAATTAGGGGTTTTGAATGTTAATTGTTTTCGATTAGGGCTAATGGGTTTCTGGTTCAATTGGGAATTTTGGGGTTTCTCTTGTTTTTATGGCTTTTAAGGGTTTTCATGCTGTTATTTTCAGTGTACTATGTTTCTAGGGTTTAAGGTTTTTATATGACCTCAGCGCAATTAGGGCTTTTCTGGGAAAATTAGTGTAATTTGAGGGTTTCTTTTAACAATTGTGAATATTTATTTTCATCTTTTTTTTTTTTGGTTTCAGTTGCTCGGGTCTTGGGGTGCTCAGGGTTTTAGCATAGCATGGCATTTGAACCAGGCAAACTCTTTGTGGGAGGCATATCTCGGGAGACAACTGACCAAGTCTTGAGGGAACATTTCATCAAATATGGCGCCGTTATGAGCGCAGTTGTAGCTAAAGACAGGATTACCAAAAGCCCTCGTGGTTTTGGGTTTGTTGTGTTCGCTTATCCTTCTTATGCCGATAAAGCTCTTCAAGAAACCCATGTTATTCTTGGGAGAACGGTCAGTTTAAAGCTTTTTGTCCTTCTTAGTCACTTTCATTTACTTAATGTGTTTGCTTTCTGGGAATAAGTGATGATTTATATGAGCTTGAAATAAAGTTTTAAATTGATTAGGGAAGGATAGCATGCAATTGTTTTGGGTTGTTTTATGTGTTATTAATCATTGGTTTTCTAGGTAGAAGTTAAAAAAGCGATACCCCGAAGTGAACACCACCATAACAGATTGCAACTGTATGTGGAGCAACTAAACAGCAATCCAAATCACCAACCTAGTAATGGATTCAGTGGGAATGATATTGAGGCTGCTGACAACAATAATCAGTTTAGGACTAGCAAAATCTTCGTAGGGGGTCTACATCCTACTGTAACTGATGAAGTATTTAGAAAATACTTTGAGAGGTTTGGTACAATAACAGATGTGGTTGTGATGCATGACAGCTCGACTAACCGTCCTAGGGGGTTTGGGTTTGTCACTTTTGAATCTGAGGAGACAGTGGAGAATGTTATGCAGAAGAATTTTCATGAATTGAATGGTAAATTCGTGGAGGTCAAGCGTGCAGTTCCAAAAGAGGGTGTTAACCGTATGAAGCCTAGGTTTGGTGGGGTATCTTATTATAATGGTGTTCAGCCTGCTGAGTACTCTTCTAATAGTCATGGATATGGAATGTTTCCTAGCTATCCTCCTCTTCTTGGTTATAGTAATGTCGCGAGATATATTTGTGGTACAGGTGTTTACGGAAGTGGATACCCTACTGTAGGCTATGGTGGGATTGGTTATGGCATCACTCCAGTTACTCCTACTGCTAGGGGTACTTTCTATTCCCCTGTAATACTCGGAGCAAGAGTTTGCCCTCTGCCTTATAGCAGTGCATCCATCTATTCTATGTATATGAATGGTGGGGCTGGTCGATTGGGAACGGGGTACTATGGGAATGGGATTCTTGGGACTGGAGTGGATGGCAAACTGAATCAGGTTCTTGGTGGCTTTGGAGATCTGGCTGCAAATGCCGTGCCCACTCAGATTGAAGGGGTAAACTCGGATAGCAATTCTTTGGGTTTGAAAGAGCGGAGTGGCGCTGCTTCTAGTGAACAGGATCAGAAGGTTGTTGATGGACAACATAAGCCTCTACCGATGGCTGCATCTAGATGATTATTGCTTGGCTCATCTTAGGCTTTGGAGGGTTAGTAAATTCTTTAACTGATTGGCTTAGGACAGTTTTAACTGCCAATGTTCAGCGTAAGTTTCAGATCTAATTGTCATGAGTCATGACATCAATAGGTGTCTAAATAGTTTTAGTTGCATTAATAGGTGTCTTCAGTCGTGCTTAGTTTTATGATTTGTCGGTACAGAATTCAGCATGGTGTAATATATCTGCATTTGGTCGTGTTTAGTTTGATGATTTGTCGGTACAGAATTCAGGATGGTATAATATATCTGCATTTGTTCAGGAAAGGCTCTTAATCACAGATAGTCTCTCATCATGATTTTCATTCTCTAAATTGCTTTTTTTTTTGCCATAAGTTTGTGAGGAAGAAATTGAACTTCCATGAGCTATAAAAGCTCAGTAATTGACCATATTTTCGGTGCATAAATTCATTGACATTGGACGAAATCAAATCAAATGCCAATTCTTATAATCGAATATCGTTTCTTTTACCGGGAACTGCTTACATTGTTCCCTTGTCCCATGCCCTCGCCTCACCTGTAAAAATCTCAATCAGAAATATGGACCACAATTAAACCGAAAAAAAAAAAAGAATGAGAATTATTTTAATTTTCAGAGGAAAATTGCAAATTTATTTTAATTTTTTTTTATTATGGCCTTTTTTCCATTTTTTTTATTGAGGCCCACGAGCATTGGGGTGTAAATAAACAAATATCAAAGCTAGTCTTTACCTTGGAATTTTTCTGACTAATAAATAATTTAATTTTGTTAAAATTAAAAATATTTGGGGGTGCAATTGCAAAAAGCAAAAAGTTGAGCGTGAGGGTGAACCTTAGCCGAATCAAAATCGCGACGGTGAACGAACGAAAGAAAGAGGAACAATGTTTCTGCTAAGCTCTACGAGCGGAGCTTTGTCAGTCAGAAGTTGTTCACCCAAATTCACAGCTCCTATTCTATCGCAATCTCTCCATTCCGGTCGAAGACCCAGACTCATTCCCGCCAGGAATTCTGGAAAACCGCCTCATCTCACTCTCGCCAAGGCTGAGGGAGGCATTGACTCCGCCTCTGCTCCCAAGCAATCTCCCTCTCCGCCGCCTCCTTTTAACAATGACGAAACCGTTTTTGTGGGTCAAGAAGATGTTCCTTTGGAAGGCGTTATCCAGTTTGAAAAACCCGACCCCTCTTCACGTCTTATCAAATGGGGGTAATTTTTTTACTTTTCTTTGTTTTCAAGTTCCATTTTTTTTCTTACTACCTATTTTCTCTTTGTTTCCTTATTCGTTTCATTGTTTCCAATTGTTATTTAACAGTCGAGTAGCTTTGCTTGCTGCTGGTGACGTATTGGCTTTACTTATATTTTCTGCAATTGGAAGATATAATCACGGCCTCCCCATCTTTTCAGAGGATACTATTCGTACAGCTGACCCCTTTTTGGCTGGTACCTTTTCTCTTACTGTGTATTTGTGAAGATGATTTCTTTATTAACTTAAAAGAAGCATTAATAGGGAAAATGTTGATTTATAGGATGGTTTTTAAGTGCTTACTTCCTTGGTGGTTATGGTGAGGACGGACGAGGAGCCAATGGTCTATATAAAGCTGTTATTGCTGCTGCCAAATCTTGGGGATTGGGTATTCCAGTAAGTTTTCATTTTTATTCTTTTCAGAATTCAACTATTAGTAGCAATTAGAATATTTTCTGGGTTTATTTTAAGGCTAAGTTGGGAGAGGGCAATTCTGACCTAGGACCTCTACTTAGGAGGTGAACTGTTGCCACATGATTTCTTCAAGAGTCTTTTCTGTTATGAATTCTAATGCTTAGTAGCCTTAGATTAATATACCTATCGTTTTGTTTTTGACTTGATAGTGATTCTCATATAATATGGTAAACAGACTGCCTCATTTTGTCCATCACTGAATTATCCATAGTGAAACTTTTGTTTATTGTCCCCATTCAAATTCTTCTTAAGTAGTTTGTTTCATTATAGAATGTTAAACTTGGTCACTGCATTCACAGATTATGTTATACTAGTAGTTACTTTAAGTTACATGTTCTCCCTTTTCTTTACATTTTTTTCCCAGTTGCATTGTATATACCTAGGTGACAACTTATCTGATTGATATTCCTTTTTTTTAAAATCTGCTTCTTTTTACAGTTGGGTTTGGTTATACGTGCTGCCAGATCGGGACATATTCCACCATATACCTTTGCCTTAGTAACAATGGGAACCACTTCTGTTTT
Organism: Corchorus olitorius; assembly: GCA_001974825.2. Classification (NCBI taxonomy): domain Eukaryota; kingdom Viridiplantae; phylum Streptophyta; class Magnoliopsida; order Malvales; family Malvaceae; genus Corchorus; species Corchorus olitorius. The sequence continues at coordinate 43,445 of AWUE01019944.1, read as the reverse complement.
GCTTATTGGGTGGAGAACACTAATAATAAGCATTTTCCCTGAAGAAACAAAAAAGAAAAACGATGTATACCGACGTGGCAGCCCATTTGAACTATTTGAGGTATGAGAACTTCTTATGATTCAATATGTTCATAAAACAATTTAAGCTTTGCACCTTATGTATACAAGTCTGTTGTAATACATTTTGTTGTCTACTGTAACATTGAATCAGCAGTGACACGATGGGAAGTGTTCATATAAGAGGTTGTAATGTATTGCATATTTATGAATTAAAAGCAGTAAAAAATACTATTGCATTGTTTTGTTATTCTGGGTTCTTGGAAGAGTTTGAATGAATGCAAGATATTTGTCGTTGCCCCTCTAATAAAGAATGAGCTTGATAATCAAAGTCAATGTGAAAATTCTCACCATTCTGCATTTACCATTTCATTATGAATTGAAAACCAAAATATTTTTAAACCTCATTGTCTAAATTTCTAGAATATACCTTATTCATATGGTCTCACAAGCAACATTAGACAATATAAAGGTACCATTTTGGCCATGGTCGAATTAGTATTTACAATTCTTCTTATACCAATGGAAAACATATTTTTAGATTCTTATATAACTTTTCTTGCAGTTGCTCACATCATTGGTACGAAGATGGTAACTTTGAGGTTTGAACTGATCATCCGCCATGAGGTTGCTCCTAGAGATATCAATTTTCACAAATTTCCTGTATACATGTACTAATCAGCTATAGTTGTAAGTTGTAACAGGTAAGAGAAATCCCTTATTAGTTCTTGATTTCCAGACTTCAAGATTGTAGCCTGATGATATACACTCCTGTGAATATTTTCTGTACTTGGTAATTAGTATTAAAATTGTAATGATAGCTTTTCTAAAAGGAAGGTGTACTCACTCTTTCCGGAACTGCCACCATGCACTTGCATTGATAGTTGTGAGAATCAGTTAAGTTAAATGTAGCAGGATAATTATCTTTCCAATCTCCAAGTTAGCAAGCAGTTAGAAATAACCAAATAGGATGATAATGTAATATTGCTTATAGTAATAGGGTAACAGATATTACTGTTATCATTTGTGTGTGTTGTGTGGGAGAGAGCCATGTGTGATTACAAGAGTGTAAAAGCTTAAGTTTGCTGATATAGTAGTCATTTTGGTTAGTATTAACCTCTGAATAGATATAGGATTTTTGATCTAATTGTTTTCCTCTACTAGAAGAGAAAACTGTTATTGAACCCTGTTGGATTCATTATTTCTTCCCAGGCCCAATACCCAGTTGGCTTCATTATTTCCTTCCCGGGCCCAATTAATCAAACAGAAAACTAAAGCAGACTTCATAACTTACAAAATCCAATGGGATAACAGTAAAAGGGTTTTGGAGTCTTTATTGTCTGTTGCTAATGGTTATCCTGGTGTTGTTGTCTGGAATGTTTGTTTGATTGCCATATTCAATGTGTGATATTATAGGATATTTAAAGAAAATCCGCTTATTGCCCTAATTTATTTCCATCTTACTGGAGGAAAGAAGAGGGAGGAAGAATATTTTGTTGAATAACTCCCCCCACAATATTTTGTTTTTTAGTATGTTTGAGTGGTTCAATCAAAATTGTATGCATTAGAAGTAGCACTTCACTCTGTAGTCTGTCCTAGCCGTTTTTGAATACCATGATGATCGAAAAGCTCTGGAATGTTTCGAGGGCAGTTTTGTTTACTCTGGCAGTTCAACAATGAGAATTGGAAAAATATGTTACATTAGGAACATAGTTTCTTGGGGATAATTTGGACATGGTCCCTAAGTTGGGTCCCTTCCATGTGGTGGTTTGAGATAATTTGGATAGTTTACAAGAACTTATGTATGACCTGGATTGGGGCATTGATTTCTTTTCTTGAGGCAGATCTTGCTTGGTTAATTGAGTCCTGATATAACTGACAATACCACTTTAACTGGATTGATGAGTCGAATCTCTATGAAGCATCATTGTGTAATGATATTAGGGGAATTGAAACAAACCCAAAGTTGTTTTCCAATTGATTCCGTTGGAAAGCTCTTTGCTTAACCCTTATCCTATTCAATTCCTAAGTTTCACTAGAAAGTAGAAACAGGGGATTGAAATGAAGAAAAAAAAGGCTTTGAGCCACTGTATATAATTACATCTTCACAGAAACAATTAAATGACTTGATTGATTGAAACAAAAGAATTTATGATAATTTACTCAAAGATTAAAAGCCCTTGTTTGTTTGCATGAGAAATGAAGCAGTAACAAGGTGAAAATGGGAGCAAATTGGTAGTATTATGTGTGAATTTCTTTACATATTTGTGTTGGTAATGGTAGGGAAGGGAAGGGAAGGGAGCCCCCTATTAGCCGTCACAGCAGACCATCTTGCTGGTTGCTTCTTGAGCCAATGAGGCGTCCCATCAACCCCTTGGAATATTATGCTCCACAAAACCAAAACCAAAACCAAAACCGAATCCACTGGTTTCCCAAATTTCCCATTGTTCTATCTTTTCTCTCTAGGCAACAGATGGCCCAGGCCCCCTTTGGGTCTTTATTTGACCAAATCATTCATTCAATTTTGAGTTAGTTGATGGATCCTTTCCTTTCTTTGGTTTTTACCCATCACCCCTTTTCACATCATCGTTCGGTGTTATGACTTATGAATGACCCTGCCAAAATTCCTGCATTTCCCATGCCTATTTCCCCTATTGCCCTATCAATATTTAGCTTCCAGTCAATCACACTTTCTTAGTAGTTTTAATTAATAACAATTTTTCTTTGTTTTGAATGAAGTATAGTAGTATTATTATCTTAGAAGACAACTATTTATTTCTACTAGTACTATATACTACTATGACTTTTTTGTTGTTTTGAGTTTTGGCCTGTTGAAAATGAAGAAAACACTTAATACTAATCTTTACAACTATCTTAATACTATTGTTTACTTCTATTTTCTCATTTGACCAATTTATTTGAGCCAAACTTGGAGAATAATCCAAGATAAAAAGAAATTTTGTTAGGAAAATCTCAAAGGCAAAACATCTGACAAGTCTTTGTCTTGTATAATCTAACACTTGGGATAATTAGTTGGGGAAGGAAGGTTGAAAAAAACAGTGGATTAACTGTGTTACCAGTGGACAAAAGAGTGAGCTCATAGATTAAATTGCCTATTAACCATCACGTGAAGAAGGTTTAAAGAGTAGACGATGGGGATCTTAAATGGATGCTTTCCTTTTCTTCACATTCCTTACAAGTCAAAAACATGTTTGCTCTTAAAAACCTACATTTCTAAAAAAAGAAACATCCTTCATAGTTTTCTGCCATTAACAAGCAAAGAGTAAAGCAAAATGGATAACATTTTTAAAGCTATTTAGTCTTTCAAAAACCAAAAAGATGAAAAAAAAAAAAACATTAAAGGCACATGTGGTATCTTTGAGGCAGAAGAAAAATTACTGCTGAAAAGGAAAACTGGAAAACCCCACATCCCCCACCCAACCACTTCCCTTTGATTTTATTTTTTTCTGATATTTTTGCTTTGAATTCTTCCAACTACGTCTACAACACCAAGTCTTTTTTCACCCTTTTGGGTATTAGTAGGAGTATAGAGTGATGTCTTAGGATATTCCATTCCTTGTTGTTATTTAACTTTGCTTCTGGGATTTAAATAATATGATCTTTTTATTTTTGGTTATGTTTGATTCTTAGGTTAGAACTAGGTTGACAAAAGAAGAAGCTAGTAGTTGTGTTTTAGTGAATCAAAGCCAAGCTGTGTCTGAAATTTGCTACTATCTCTTAATTGAAAGAAGAAGAAGGGAAAGGAAGAAAACTTCCCTTGAGGAAACAAAGCAGAGAAAGAATCTAAGGTGATATTGACATGACACATGGGGTTAGATTTTGATATGTCATCACTGTTTAAAAGAGGGCAAAGAGTAGTGACAAATAGGAAAAAAGGAAAAGAGCAGCAAAAGAAAGTAAGGGTTAAAAACGACTTTAAATGGTCAGTAGTCTCTCAGGCATGCAAGCAAAGGCAAATGGAGTCTTTAATTAAGCCTGATGAAAGGAGAGGTTGAAGAGAGTGATGAGTAACTAATAATAATAAAAGCATGAAGAAAAGGGCAAATTCAACAGCTAAAATGAACAGTGAGTTACAGAGTCACAGCTGTTGGTTTGTCCTTGTGGGTGGATTGGGATTTGGGTGTTGGGTTTCTTCAAGTGATCTCATAATCCACTACTTTTTTTTTCCTTTCTTCTGTTGGCCCCGCTCATTGGCTATTGGCTCTTGTTGTGAATCTTTCTTTAGATTTTGTTTGGATTTTCTGCTTCTCACGTGATTCTCATAACTCCCCTTTCAATTCCCACATTAATTTCCGAAGAAGTTCAAAAATCAAACCATGCATTGCATTTTTCATGCCTTAGGCTTGGAATTTGGCCCTTACTACTAGCCAAACATATACTATATGCTGTCTATTTCACGGGAACCAGGAGGAGTAATTAAAATACTATAATTCTTCAACATGATGATCCAATGTTGGGATTTCTGATTGACCTAAAATGGGTTTTTGCCGTTTTGCCAAAGAAACCATTTTAGCCTAAATAGACCAACCACCAAGCCAAGCTGGAATCTCCCTGTATCCCATATACTCTTTTTATAGTTATATATAATATAATATACTCCTTTCACTAACATAGGCAGAGCAGCCTACTTGGCCCTTGGCTTGTCTTCAGTTCCCTACTAATATTTCTCCATGATTTAATCAGTTCTATTATTATCACAATTAAGTGTTGAATTGAAACCAAATTTGGGATTTGGCCTTAGATTTTGCTGATGAAAGATTGTTTTCTGCTTAAGTTGAACCACATGATTTGGTTATGATTACTTTTTTTTGGTTTCCTGGTTATGATTACTATTTGCTTAGTAAGTACCATGTTTTTAGTAGTAATAAAATTTGTTGGTACTGTATAATTTATGGTTTGAAAGTTGAAACACATTGAATTTATTACTTTGATTTTCAAAATCTGGATGTCACATTATATAAGTCTACAGCAATATTGGGATGGAGTTTTTGCATGTCCTTGAGGTCATTAAAAATGGAGTACTAACTCCCACTGAGGAGAAGAAAAGGGTTCTTTTTTATCTAATTGCAACTGTTTTCTACTGTTTTTGTCTTTTAAAACAGGGGTATCTGTTCTTTTATTTTTGCCCATTTTTGCTTTCTATCTTCATCTGCATGTAAGGTCCACATCTCTGACTAAATATAAGCCTACATAATATTCAAGAATCGGACAAAAGTGTTCTCTCCTATTCTTTGCCATTTAGTGACTCTTTTCTTTTCTTTTTTCTCTTTTTAATTTCCATTATCCTTACTTCCATTTGCATGAATAAATGCCAGCATCTTCTCAATATTCACTGAAATTAAGCCTTTGATAATGGAAGATTAACATGTGTTTCTACTGTAGAATATTGGAATTGTTGTGTTAATGGGGTCCCCGATTCACTTATCTCTAATTATTTTGATTATACCATTTCTTCATTCTCCTTCGTTCAATTAGGGTATATAACTGAGTTTTAGAAATGGTAAAGACTCTTATCTTTTATGCTACAGTTTAAAAGCTCATATTGCAAATTAATGAATATTCGACTAACTACTATTAGAAATTAAAACTTAGTTTTAACAGTTAGTTTTTTTCTTTTATTTACTTGACGATAATAAAGTCTTAAATGCAAGTTTTATTGTATTGTTTTTTTTTCTTTTGGCACCAAGAAAGAGGATTTGTTGTTATTGTTTAGGAAGTCACTGGAGTACATTGTAACTTATGGGCTACAATTATTAACCAATGACTAGCTGTGTTAGATTATTGGATTCTAAAGCATAGATTGGTATTTGTGATCTTTTTCTTTTCTGTTTTTGCCTTGGCATGGAAGCATGGGTATAGCTTGTGGTACTGCTCTGTGGCGATAATGCAATTAAAATTTGCAATCTAACATTGCAGTACTCTTAATTTGTTCTTCTATCAAAAAGAGAAAGAACTGTAAGGAGTGAAATAGCGAATAAACCTAGATCTCTAGATTGTAAACATAGCTTTTGACTTTTTTATTTTTCATAGTAATGACTTATTTCTTGAGCAACAAGGTAATTAGCAACATATGGAGTCTCGTGATTTGCCATATGTTAGAACCATTCTTCAATTGGCACGTTTAGAAATTAGGGCAATAAGTGAAGAATTAATGGTGAAGAACCAAAAGCATAAACTTTCCGCGTTTTCCATATGTACTAATCATCGAGTTAAATGTTCAAATACACTAATTTAATCCGTAAGGAAGCAAAATTTGTTTTACTTTTGTTCCTAGTATTAATTTTTGTTTATATCATTGATGATATAATTAATATTACTGGTTATTGATATACTTTCAGGTGCTATAATAAGTCCTGAATTAAAACCAAGAGCAGGTAAAAGTAAAATAGTAAGGCAGAAAGCATGGTGAGGTGGAGACTGGGGAGCTAATGATCCAATGCCAATGGTGACAAAATGAGTAGAAAAAAATAGAAGAAACAGCACCTACCAACCCTACCACATTTGCTTCTCACTGAAAAAGGTTGGTGAAAATGAAAGAATTCAAACTGAAATTTAGAATTTAGAGAGACAGGCAAAGCAGCTCAGCAACCTTTGCCAAAATCCCATGCACCAATTTATGAAAAGAAAAATGCAAACAAATCCCAACAAACAAAATAAAAATTGTATTGTAAAGAAATATCAGTGCTTTTTTTTTTTTCCTGCTCTGGGTGTTGATGGATTCACTCATGATTACTACATAATCAAAAAGAAAGAATCCATTTCCCACCTCTGTGATTGCACACACTCTCTCCATAGTACTACTTTTCTAATGTTTCCCTCCCAAAATAACTCAGTCTATATATTCTATTCCTTTGAAGGTTCAAACCAAATCATTTACATTTGAAAATCTGTCTCCATGATGACCTTCATGCATATTTCCATGCAATGCAAATTTAGACTCTCCCCCACTTATATAAAAAGAAACAAACCTCACCAAATGACAAAACCCAGATTAAAAATAACACGTACAAGAAAATAAAATGTTATATACTATGCAAATTCCCTGTCACTTTGTAAGTAAAAAACAAAAGGAAAGAGATAAAGGTAAAGTTGACCAACCAAAAGTATTAAAGTAAGAAATTTTAAGATTAAGAGTAACCCATTGATTTAAAATGTAAAAAAAATATATATATATATACAGTATAAAATACTAGTAGGAATTATCTGCCTCCAGTTGTAGCAGCAACCCAGTCTGTCTTTGATTATTATGTATGTGCTCAATGCCTAATAAGTCATAAGCCACCATAAAAACACTAAAGTCATGGATAATATTGTTTAAATTTGCGTAATCCAGATGATTATTTGCAAAGGAAAACATTGGCACTAAGAAAAAAAGGAGGAAAAAAATGGCATCTCCACACAGAAATGCATGTATCAGTGTGTACAGAAAACATGAATTTAAAATGAAAAAGAAAAGCAAGTAAAAAGATTACAGTTAGATAATTAAGAAATAAAATAGGGTTTTGTAACTTAAAAAAAGGCGATTGGTTTTCTTTTTTGGGACCCTTTGCTCATCATTCCTGGAATATTTCAAGTTCATTACAGACCCACTTCCCACTTTTTGTCTGGAAGCAGGTGTGGACTATACTACAATTTTCTTACAATCCAAATAACACACAAAAAAATAAAGAACAAACTCATATTTTTATTCCACGCGCTTCCAAGATCAGCTGGGGATTTTAGAAGTACTAGTTTACAAGTTCATGTATCAATGAAAAATATACTAATCTATACACATTTTTAATCATTTTAAATGTCTTATATACAGGTAAATAAATACTCAGAATAGTGAAATACTGTATTATATAATTAAAATTTTGAACTTTTCTTTAAAAAATCAAACTTTTAATCATAGTCGAGTACTTAGGTACATACTAGAAATGAAAATGGGTCTCGATCAGCCTGAGGCAATTTTCTGGGAACATGTTCACGCGCTTATGGCAGAGCTTTCGTTTTTGTGTTTCTGTTCTTAAATTTAATTTTCATGTTCAGTGGATAAAGCAACGGCGGGCCAAGTTGGTACGTTCAATCTGTTGTGGATTTTGGTCTTTCAGGTTTGTTGCGCATTATTTAATCCTTCCTACTGTTTTTCTATGTGTATCAATAGGAAAAGCCTATTGTTATTTTTTGAAGTAGGTTTTTTCTGCAAAATAAATAAAGAAATCACTAAGAATATCACTATATATATATATGATGAAATGACCAAATGCTTCTTCTCTTGCTAATATTTTAAAGAATTTTTAACTAATTTAAAGTTGAACTACATCAACCCTAATTGAGAAGAAATCCTCTTAAATCCCAGTAACTTCAGATGAGGGGTACATCTGTAACTAGTAGTAGGGTGTGTTAATACTGAAAAAAGAACACAGGATGAAGACTTGTGCAAGAGACTATATGAGAAAAACATTACGACTATATAAGAATAACATTGCGTTTACTCTATTCAGACTTCAACTCATGACTACATTTGCAGAAAACCTTACAATCGTCTTCCTATCAGCATTAAACTCATTTCTTTAATTATTTTTTTTAATATTCTTTTGTCAAATACATAAAAGAAATGGTATTCAGTCACCCTATAGCAATCAGAGTTGAGGATCACAGCCAAGTTACATTAGTGTCAGATAAATAAAGCACAAGTTCAGCAGAGGTCACATCAGATGACCCACTCCAATACAAGCTTTCTTTATCATAATCTACGGTTGATATTAGCCTGTCACCATTTTCATTGTCACAGTCATAATAATTAAAATAAATACTAAGATATACAACATGAAATCTTCCCAATCTTACTGTTAGCTTTTATTCAATTTATATTTATTATTAGTATTTTGTTTTGAAATGAAAGCTGTGAACCAAATTGGAGCTGTATTTATTTAAGTTAAGAGGGGAAAGGAAAAAAAAAATTGAAAAAGAAAAAATAGGTAGGATGCCTGTAAAGAGTTAGCAGAGTGGCAGAGAGGTGAAAGGGGGGTGTACTGTATGAAGTGACTGGAGGGGCAGTGTCCTGCCCGTCAAATCTATCTAAGGCCCCTGTGAGGCTGTGACTGTAAATTTAAAGCAAACCAGTTTTGGTTATTCTGCCCCGAGTCCTGACCAGCTGACCCTGACCTCCCTTCTCCCTATTGGCTCTCTCTTACCCACTAGATTCAACTCAACTGTCTATACTTGTATTCCTAGCTTCTTTTCTTCTGCTGCTTTTGTCATTCTCATTTCTCATTCATGAGAGAGAGAATTAAAGTTGCTCATTAGTATTTCTGGGTTTTTTAGCCAAAAGTTTTCTTTGTTTATATGAAGGTTTGGCTTGGGAGGTGTTTTGATGATGCAAAAACAAAAAGGGTTTTTCGGGTTGTGTTTGTATGTGGGATTTTTGTAGGGTTTTAAGGGGAACTTGGAAAAAATATTTATATTTATATTTATAAAAAAAGAATAGTAGTGAAAGAGAGAAGTGAGAAAGGAAAAGCAAAAGGAGAGGAGAGACGTGGTCTTTCTCATTATACACAGATCCCTATGGAATGAAGAGGGGGCGCCCCCCAGCATTGCTTGCTTGAATTCATTCTTTTTGTTTAGTTTAAAGAGACCAGTTTTGTTCTCTTTAGAGCGAGAGAGACAGAGTGAGGTGAGAAGAGAGAGAATACAATACATAGATACTACATAGATTAAAGAGTTTCTGGGCCATTGAAAATGTTCTTGCAATGAGTTTCTCTGCTTACTAGACAACAAAATACTACCAAGTTTGAAGCCAAGAGATTTCGGTATGATTAGTTTATTTTCGCTTCAATGATTGACTTCCTTTGCTTCTTCCAGTAGCTGGGTATATATAACTGCTTTAAAACACTTCCGAGTAAAAAAAAAAAAAGCAAAGAAAGAAGATGAAGACTTTGAACGAGAGTAATAATAGTAACTGGTTGGGTTTCTCCCTTTCACCCCACATGAAAATGGAGGTTGCTCCTGATCATCCTCAACACCGCCATCATCATCAGTATCATCATCATCACCATACTCAACCTTCTGCTTCTGCTGCTTCTTCTGTTACTGTTTCTAATGCTCTTCCTACAAGCTTTTACCTCTCTTCTCACCTCAATGCCTCTGGAATCTGCTATGGAGTTGCTGAAAATGGAGGCTTTACCTCTCCTTTGTCAGTTATGCCTCTTAAGTCTGATGGGTCTTTATGTATCATGGAAGCTCTCAGTAGATCACAATCTGAAGGTTTTTTGCTTCACCTTTTTCTTTTTTTCTTTGCATGTTTTGCTTTTAATCCCTTTGGGTTCTTACTTTGCTTATTTGTGTGTTAAAAGGGATTGTGCCTACTTCATCTCCAAAACTGGAAGATTTCCTTGGTGGTGCAACTATGGAAACTCATCAATATGGAAGCCAAGAAAGAGAAACAATGGCTTTAAGCTTAGACAGCATGTATTACCACCATCAAAGTGCAGACCAGGAAACAAACAGGCAACATTCTCTTGACCTCCTTCAAGAACCGTTCAGCCAAACACACCCCTACTATTCCGGACTAGCCTGCCAAACCCTTTATCAGTCACCATTGGAGGAAGAAACCAAAGATGCCCAACTTTCAGCCGACTGTAATTCCCAGATTCCTCAAATAGGAGAAGAAGCAATGCCTTGTTTTAAGAACTGGGTGGCTAGACACTACTCAACCCATAGTTCACTGGAACAGCCCATGACTGGTGGCATGGAAGATGATGGAGCGGCGGCTTCGGGTTCAGTTGGCGCAATGGGTTGTGGGGATTTACAGTCTTTGAGTTTGTCTATGAGCCCTGGTTCCCAATCAAGTTGCGTTACAGCTCCTAGACAGATCTCACCTACTGCTACTGAATGTGTAGCCATTGAAACAAAGAAGAGAGGAGCAGGAAAAGTGGGACAGAAGCAACCTGTTCATAGGAAGTCCATTGACACCTTTGGACAAAGAACATCTCAGTATAGAGGTGTTACCAGGTCAGTTTCAAACTGTTCATTCATTACATTTGCAGTAATCTTGGTTTATGTTCACATTGTTTCTTAACTGTTTTTTCCTTACTGCATGTTTTCACTGTTCATATTCATTCAAATGACTTTTGGTAACTTTGTTATTCCGCCAGACATAGATGGACCGGTAGATATGAAGCTCATCTCTGGGATAACAGTTGTAAGAAGGAAGGGCAAACCAGGAAAGGGAGGCAAGGTTTGTGTCAAAAGCAAAAACCCAAAACACATTTACAGTATTTGTTTGGAAGTATTCCTTCTTTTGACTGCAATTCTTGGTCCATCTGTCTTAATGACCTGACTTGTGTTATTAATTCCTTCTTGTCATGTTCGTGATACTTGTGGATGCCATTTCTATCAACTCAACACAATTTTTTCAGTTTATCTTGGTAAGCATTTCTTAATCACACCATTGTGTTAATAAATCTTGATTTAATCTATTTTTATTAACCTATTTTGTAAATGAATTGCAGGGGGTTATGACATGGAAGAAAAAGCTGCCAGAGCTTATGATCTTGCAGCTCTCAAGTACTGGGGACCTTCAACCCACATAAATTTTCCGGTAAGTTGAATCATTGCCAAATTATTGATCATTTCAGTTACTCTAAATGAACAAAATTTAATGAAGACAATTTTTTTCTTTTACCCCTCTTGAGTACAGCTTGAAAATTACCGAGATGAACTTGAAGAAATGAAAAACATGAGCCGTCAGGAATATGTTGCTCATCTAAGAAGGTTGGCTTTGATTTAGATTCTGAATTTCTAATACCACATTGCTTTTTTTTTTCTACTATATTTTGCTGATAAGCTATTGCATTCCTCAGGAAAAGTAGTGGGTTCTCCAGAGGGGCCTCAATGTACAGAGGAGTAACAAGGTTTGCATTACTTTTTATGGCCATTATTATTAAATCTCATCATTTTGGTTTTCATTTTTTTATTTTGGATTATTCACTCATTTGCTGATTTATTTTTATTAAATTTTATAGACATCATCAGCATGGGAGATGGCAAGCTCGCATTGGGAGGGTAGCAGGAAACAAGGACCTTTATCTTGGAACATTTAGTAAGTTCTCAAATTGTTGTAAATCTCTTCTAAAAAATTTTTTCTTGAATGGGTTTGGATTTTGCTTTTTCTTTGCTATTTTTCATTCCTAGTTCTAATGCATTGGTTCTTCCATTTCATAAAGAGCTTTCAAAGTGCTTATATTTTTATGACAACTCTGCTCTTTTGTTTCCACTAGAGAATAGTGATATGCTTTTATAAGGCTGATGACAGTTGCTTTAAAACCTGTACATTTTCTGATTTCAGTCGCAATGAGCTTTTTCTAAGGCTGTATTTCTCTGGCCATTTGATAAAGAAGATAGGAAAAGAAAATAATTTTCCTACCCCAAAATGCTTAATCAAAAGTTCACAATTTTTTTTGGTAAATTAATGATTCTAGTTTCATTTCAGGCACCCAAGAGGAAGCAGCTGAAGCATATGACATTGCTGCTATAAAGTTTCGCGGTGTTAATGCTGTCACCAACTTTGACATTACAAGATATGATGTCGAAAGGATCATGGCTAGCAATACTCTGCTTGCCGGAGAGCTAGCAAGGCGAAACAAAGAGACTGATTCGAACAATGAGGCCAATGATTACAATGCACCTACTCTAACCAATGGAGAAACTATTCAGCAGCCTGAAATAAGCAACGTGAGTGGTTCTGACTGGAAAATGGCCTTATATCAATCCACACAGCAGCAACAAAATGGCGGTGCTGTTGAGTCACTTGAACAGAAATCAATGAGCAATGGAAATTACCGAAACCCGTCTTTTTCAATGGCCCTGCAGGACCTCATTGGAGTTGATTCAGTGAACTCAAGCCAGCCAATGGTCGAGGAATCAACAACAAAGCTAGGGACTCATTATTCCAACCCTTCTTCATTGGTAACGAGTGTAAACAACTCGAGAGAAGGCAGCCCTGATAAATCAGGATCCACCATGCATTTTGCTAAGCCTCCACTGGCATCAAAGTTCATTAGTCCCACTGATGGTGTTAGTTGGTTCCCATCAGCTCAACTTAGGCCTGCTGCTGCTATCTCAATGGCTCACTTGCCTGTTTTTGCTGCCTGGAATGATACCTAAACCCTTATTTTCCTCCTGTTGAATGAAAAAAACATGTGAAAGTTTTGCATGAGGAAGAAAAGGAAAAGTTAAGAAGAAATCGGTGGAGTTAGGGGAAAAGTAAGATTTTGATTATGTCTTTTTTAGGTGCAGTTAGTGGGAAGGAAAATTTGGGATTAATGAAGGAAAAGACAAGGGTGGGAGCCAGTAATCTGTCTGTAACCAAAGTGTAAGAAAACCTTTTTATTTTCCTCACAAGCTGTACCTTTTGGCTCATATTGGAATGAAAAATGGAGGGAAAGGATTAAAGAGAAAAAAAAGAGATTTCTAATGATTAAATTCAATGGAAATGTTGTTGTCAATATTGCAATTGCTGTTATTTACTTATATAATTGAAATCTAATTTGCTTTGTTTAAGCTTTCCAACTTTTTAAATAGTTGCTGCTAAGTACAAAAACCAGCTCAATGTTTCCCAATAATGCAAAAGGGAGCTCAAATTTGACCATAAAATCTCAAATCATTCCCCAAGTTTTGTTCCTCAAATCTGCATTGGCACAATCATTACAAATCCCATCTTTTCTTCTCTTTTTTTTTTCCCTCCCTTATCTCAGCTTTCCTCAAAGGGAACAGACATTCCACTTCATTCATTTATTTACAAAAAGGGTGGCTAAAAAGAGATTCTCAACAGGAAAAACTTTAAGCTGTTGCTTAATATTATAGGATTTAATAGTCATAATTAGTTAGGACTTTGTCTGCTACTACTATACCACTACTATTAAATCAACCTTGTAAAGGGACTTAAAGACATTATGGCTAAAAAATCCCTTTGGCTGCTTTTGTTTTCTATAATTCCTTTGATGTAAACACAAGAGATAAAGTGATTCCATGTCTTGGTGTGGACATTAAAAAGAGATGATTATTAATTTTGTAAAAAAAAAAAAAAAATCCTTCCTCCTCGTGTGGACACTGCAGCAAGTAATTTCATTTGCATGTCTGAGGTGGATTGCAATCTTTGACATTGTGAATTATGAAAATGGAGTTTAAACTCTGATAGGATGACAGCGAGGAATATGTGCCGCAAAAGCTGGAGTGTGTAAATCAACTGTGTTTTCGTTATTTAACTCATAAAAATGTCCACACTTAAGACAACATGCGAAGAAGTTACCATCTATTATTAACTCCATTAAAAGATATATATGTCGTGTCATTAAACATGTAATGTGGCTCATCGATGACTCATCTTCACAAAATCACTAACACTTACTAGATTGTGTAGAAATAGTTCAATGTCATCTGTAGTCCGAAATGATTTGATTCTGAATTAATCAAGATTATTATTAGGTGAATGCACACGTTTTGACATCGAATTAATCAGAATTGTTAGTTTCGACTCTGAATTAGTGAAGATATAAAAAATCTACTCAAAAATTGAATTACTAGTAGTAGTAGTTTACTATGTATTACTAAAAAATCCCATTGAAATGCAGCTAAGTGTCCTCAACATTATCAATGATTTTAACATTATTGATAATTACTGTGTACAAGGAACTTTAGGTTAGTGACAGTTGGTTAATGAAATTGCCACAAAATGATATATTTTGTCAAATGATTCGTGATTTTGCGAATTTGGGTTGTCATGCAAAGATGCCCTACAGGCCACAGCATTGCCATCAAGAAAGAAAAAATCAGACTACTTTATGGAAGAAAAGGGATAAAATGTCAAGAGGAATTAAATAAAAATCAACATTGATTAGACAATGAAAAAAGAAAGGAAGAGGCATATACATAAAGTGGGGGAACATGCTAACAAACCATAACAAAGAAAAAGGCCACAAAGCAGGGGAACGATCGATTGATGGTCAAAAAGATTGCTATTGTTTGTGGAGAAAAAAGCTAGCAAAGTAAACAGGTACTTCTCCATTTTTACAACAAAAAAGTAAAACCACTGAAATTGAAATGAATTTTTCTTCAAAGTTCAAATCCCCTATGATTACATATTTTGCTTCTTGTTGTTGACAGCTGCTTGTGGAGTGGTGAAAACAAAGCTTTTTTTTATGGTGTAGGACATGGCATTGGAAAAGTAATGGGAGGCGGGAGTTTGATCCTAGTTGCACACGAGCTGGATCATATAGTTGCTTAATCATCATCATTATTTCAATATTCAATCTTTCAATGTGTTGATTTTTCTTTTTAGTAGGCCAAAATCATGGGGGGAATTCTAATAATTTGAAATGCATAGACCTTGTTCACCTAGTCAGTAGATTTAAGAGTCCAGCATTCTACCACCAAATCATAGATGTTACATGCTTAAAATCTCTTCATTGCTCCTTCGATTAGTTCTGTAATATAAAAAGTAATTGTGATTGCAAGGTAAGCAACAATTTACGCTCGTAACAAGCGACAACTCACGGCACCCGAAATTTACCAATGAAAATAGGGCAAGGGAATTTCTTTTAAATCACGTAAGACAGATCGTATCACACCCAAAACCCTTCTTGTTACTCTTCCATAGTGAAAGGCCAAAATAAAGGCTTAAACAGTTTTTTTTTTTTTTTTGAGATAAGAATCATTTTCATTTCTTGAAATGATTGGGATTACAAACGCATAGGAAGACTCGTACACCGCTACATGATTAGCTACATTATCGAAACGTTAATCTATGAGCCAACAAACCCCTTTCCCAACAAACAAACCCAATGAAATCTCATTATAATTCAAATAAATCTCTATGCTCAAACATCTAAATGAGAATTTAACCCAAACTAGAAACTATACAATAAATAAACTACCTACCTACCAAATAAACAAGCAAATTACAAACAAACTCACATTCCGTGAAAGTTGAACCTAAGACCTCATGGTCTAGGTAGGCTGGAACTAAGATTCAGTACTCTACCACCAGGCCAAATGCCTGATGGCATGCTTAAACAGTTTAACTCATGAGAGTTAACCCAAGGGGGCCTTAATGACAAGGTGAAACAAACATTGATCACTTTATTAGATTTGTCTTTAACCTCTCTGGCTAAGAGCTTTAATTCTTTGAACACTGTCTTCAAGCATTCAAAATGGAAGGACCAAAGCAGATAGCAGTATCAAATTGTCACCTTATTTGTACATAATTCTGCACAGTCCAAAACTTATATTTAGACAAAGATGAAATCTAGTGTTAGGTACAAAGAAAATGGTCCCATAATACTTGTTAAGGGACCCCAACCCTTATTCCTTTTGATAATAATACGTGACCAACAGCTCACCGGGAAAAAAGTGACCCAATTTCAGGTTTATTAGTGCATGGATTTGTCCAATATTTTTTGATAGGGAAAGGATATGGGATTGTCCTGTATAAGGGAGTCTTGTTTCTTCCAGGGAGACCTTAATAACTAGTGGCTCTTTTCTCCACCCGTTACCCTGCCCTGTGGCTGTGATTAGGACTTGTCCTTCATTTTAGAGATTTTCATGTGAACTTGGGAGGACATCATGAGACGAAATTTCATATCTACAAAAAGAACCGGAACAAACAAAATTGAAAGAGTTTCCGTGACTTTTCCCATGTTTTCTTCCTCCCGTTCTGTTTTCTTGCTCAGGTGACTAAATTTACCGACATTTTTTTTCCAGGACATTCAAAGTATTGAAATCAATATGGACCAAATTCTGAACCGGGTAGATGAAACTTCACCTAACATGGCAATGTTACATAAAAGTGTCATTGATGCAACATTGTCACATTGGCCCCAAAGCTTTCAAGTTTTGTTCATTTTTTCAAGTTTTGAAATTTGGGTGCTCTTTCAAATTGTCAAGTCCATATATACAAATGAGAAAGAGATGTAACAAAAGGGTGAAAGGATATGGTAGCAATTGGCATAGGGCCCCCGGCTCATTCAACCAGACATGGTTAGCGTCTCAGGATTCTGGCATTTACTGCAATCTTATAAGTATATGTTACATATTTTGTCTGTCATCGATCCTCATTCATTGCATTCACTCGTATCTCGTTTGCTGCCTGTCCACTGTGTTAGAAAATATTTTTGTCTCTTGCCATCGCTGTTCCGACCTGTCTCTTCCACCATGCATTGCAAAATTAAGAGCCCTCGGCCCCTCCCCCAGACTTTTTTCTTCGTACATATGTACCCACCCTTTTCACATTCAAAATGAATCCAGTTTCTTCTTACCACATCTTTCCCTAAACATAATTTAGCATCCACCAACGTGGGATTGGATCAAGTGATATGCGGTTTGTTCTAGTTTAAGCAGGTCTATGTAACTGCCCTCGTTGGTAGACTCACGCACTAAACCTAGGTACGCGACCTGAGTCGAATCCGGATTAATCAGAGCACTCTGAATACGGTGGAAATTTTTTTATAAAAAAAAAACATAATTTACCATTGGATACCAACACATATTAAGTCAAGTAAAAGAAACTCAATACTACAATAAGTTCTCAAATTTAAATACTATGAATGCTGAAAATATATGCTGAGAAAGTTAATTGTGAAAACATGTGTTTGAAAAAGTTTTTCATCCTGACGCACGAAGCTCGACTTCAAATAATTCGAAACTCAAGGTAATTACTAATGTGATTAGTGGATAGGGGAGGATTAGTTTACAAAAAAATTAACCATTCAGTTTAAGAAATCCGATAATGATGATAAAATGACGGTCCGTACAGATGAGCAGGCAGTTTCTGGGGCATAGCGCCTATCTATATGTACAAAATTTTCTTCTGAGTTCTGAGTTTCTGACTCTATGGACTTAACTGTGGAAATAATTTAATTCATATATTTAGTATAATTAAGAACACAAGGACTGAAGATTGAAATAAATAAAGGGGAAAAAGAAAGAGGGGGGGTTGGACCTGTCAACGTCCCGAATCTAAGTGAGTATCTTTGGTCCAACTTTGGTAGCCATAGCCATAGAGAGTATTTGTATTTCTGCCTCGTGATCCCTGGGCTTTCAGAAGATTAATTGCGTGCAGGTGGCTGATGGCCACGTGGCATTGCTACCGCCGTCTCTTCTGACTGCACCGCCGTAACCGCCGTGAGTCTTGTCTCTAAAATTGTCTTTTCTTTTGACCTGACTTCCGTCCAGGCTCCAGGCTACACTTTCCCCTACTGTTTTCTTTTAGGCCCCGTACTCCGTAGAAGATCACGCTCAGAATCTTGCCAGTTGTTCCGTTATTTTCTTGTATGTACTACAACAATTTTCCTTCACTCACTCATTTGCTTTTCATTTTCCTTTTTGGGCCCATTCTTGATTCTTATTAATGGATTAAAATTTTGTTTTTAAGGCCTTTTTTCGTTTCTTCTTTTTATCTTAAGGCCCACCTTGTTGTTTTTCAAAGCTTTGGGTCTTCCTCTTTCTATGTATAACCAAACTCCATAAGCCCAGTGTTGGTCCAATTCAAGTAATGGTTTTGCTTTAGCTTTAACTTTTCTTTTTTTTTTTTTTCTTTTAAGAGTGGCCTGTTTCTTGCTTTTATATTTGTCTCCAAATGGCCTGTTTCATTTTCAGCCTCAATATGAATATCTATCTCCTTTTTTTTTTTTTATAATCAAAGAATATCTATCTCCTTTGTTCTTATTGTCACAACTTTTTTTAGGAACCTCCCATTAGTAGTCGCATTGGATTCCAATTAATTTAGAATTGAGTCGCGTTGGATCCAAATCTCCCCACCTATTATTTTTGAACAAGGCAGATATTAGATTTGTGAAGCTGCACCAATGGCTAATTTGTTTATTGCTTAATTCAATGTGTAGTAAACCAGGGGGTGGTGGTCACCTAAAAGACAAAATAATTGCACAATTAATACATAACTAAACAATTATTGCTCTCATGTTAAAAAATGACAGATGGGATTTCAGAAAAACTATGGGAAATCTTGGTTTTCCATCATAAAATTAGCTAATTAAACTACATTGGCTTTTATCATGGTGATGAGCTGAGGACCACAATTGTTGCAGGCACACAATGTTGAGTCATAGTTTCTATATTGAATGTGTTTCTATCAGAGTGTTTTCACTTTCCAATAAATAAAAGCATGGGGCTAATATAATAAGATTGATGCAAACCTGTCAATTCCCATGATGCCATGGCACTTGCCCATTGTTATTGCTTAGTACTATATATATGTTTCTTTGGGTCCAGTTTTGGCTTAAATGATTTGACCAAGTTGGTCCCAAGGTCAGCCTGGCCAAAGGTTTAAATTTCTCCTTTCTTTTAGTATTGTCACAATCTAATGCCACTGTAATTAGCATTCTGATTGCCTTGATTGCTCACTTTATTAGCAACTTGGAGTTCCCTTTAGGCTTTAACATACTTTTTGCCCTTTTGATTTTATAATCCGTACAAAATATGTAATAATTGTGGGCTATAACCTTATTGAAATTTGGTTGTGTTTAAGCTTAATTATGCTCTAAAACTGTACGTGATCATGGTGGAAATTAAGTGAGATTGTGCTAATCCTCAAACATTAATGAAGTTTCAAATGGCATCGAATTCTTCCCAATATGAGAGGGCATTGTCAAAAAATATGAAAGACATTGTTATGTCGATGATACTTTCCTGCATTTAAAGTTTTGGTACAATAATTTCCTTTTGCTGGTGCGACAACGTTCAACTTTATACTGCAAGGCAGTAAACTGAAAGTTGAAACAAATGGAGCCAATACACAAAGTAGAAATGGACCATTTGTTTGTTTTATTTTCGAAGTTTTAAACTTCTTTGCTTTAAAAAAAAAAAAAATTAGAGATAGCTAGGTAGATTAAAACTCTTAACTCTCTAGTGAAAAAACGAAGCAGCACCACCAATCACTTTGCTTTTAATGTTGGGCGTGCCAAGTTTCAAACTTCTTCTTTCTTGTAATTTGCTTGAGCGATGTTTCACACTTGAGATCCCATTAGAAATAACCATTCTTATTCAAATCCAGAAAAGAATGAATTGGGATTTGACTCTTGAGAGTTGAGACAATCTTAATCTATTATACTACAGTATATATAAGATAGGCCCCAATCATTTTTGTCCAAAGAGAATCCATAGATCCAGCCCATTTGAGATTTTCTTATTAGGTACATTATTTTCTAATACATGTTTGTGTTTTGGGCCATGAAGATGGGTGAGTTTGAATTGAATTATGCAGCAATATTTCATTATCTAATTTCATTTCATTCATCATCGTGCCTTCAAACATATTCATATAGATTGTTCTTAATCGGTGTATAAATTCTATCTTTCCAATAATAAAATTTTACCGAGAGATAGGTTGAGTTGGTAGGATTGAAAGGTACTAGTACTTAATAAGAGACATGTTAAACCATCTCAAAATAGATATACGAGGGGTGCAAATGAGCCGAGTTTGAACATGAATCAGTCGTGTTCACGAATATTTTGCTTGTTTGAGTTCGGCTCGTGTTCGTTTAAATTTTTGATAGAGTGTTCGAGTTCGTGTTCGTTTATTAACGATGTGTTCATGTTCGTTTATGTTCGGCTCGTTTAAATGAACTTGTTCGTGAACAATAAACGAACGTGTTCATGAACACTAATTGAGTCTGTTCACCAACAAATATTATTAGAAATATTTAATCAGAAATTAATTTTTAATAATTACATACAAGCAGGGCGGCCTGCGCTTGCGCTACAGTCATTTTCTTATTAGGGCTAAAAGAGCATTACCTAAATTCTACTTCATCTCTAGGTAATTCACCAAAATAAAGCTAATATTCTACTCCTCCATTTCTAGATAATTCATCAAAATAAAGCTAATATTAATTGTTGTTTGAAAATAAAGCTAATATTAATTGTTATTTGAAATGTATATTGATTATCTAAAAAAACAAAGTACGCTGCAGTTATTTTTTAATTTTAATTGCAATTGTTAAATTAGTAGACTTGGGTAGGTGGAAAAATTTGGCTTCTGCATGAGGAAGGCCTAATTTTTTGTAGTCAATGAGCATGTATAGTTGTCGTAGGAAAATTGAATTAGTTGAGAGAATTTGCAGGAGTATATGTAATTTACACAATGCATCACAAAATGATTGTACTTAACATTGGCTAACCGTGCTTTTGGAAATGTGTAAATATACTAAACATAAGCAACTAATAGAAAGCTCAATAAAAAGGAAGTCGAATGATAAATAAAAAAAAATTTGTAAAATAAAAGAGGAATAAGAAAATGTTAAATTTAAGTATCAAATAATATAATCAACACATAAATTCAGATTTACCTCATAATGTTGCGGTGAGAAGTGAAAGCTCTCCAGTTTAGGTTATGTCATCCTAAGGCGCTGCTAAATTAAATGGAAGGATCTTATCAACGTCCACCTGGAAATTTTAGGAAACAGAACGGAGTCCATGTGAAACCAATTCAGAGGAATGTTAGGGAAGAAGAAACCCACCCAAATAGAAATGAAGACGAAAGGAAAACAGAACTGGAATGTCAATAATTTACCCATGAATCAACCATTATTCTACATATATTTATAGCACCAATCCTTTGGAATTCCGATAGAGGAGTTGAACCGGTAAATCCCAATATCCACACACAATTAATATGTAATTAAAACACACTTAATCATAAATATAAAAATAGTAAATTACAAAAAAAGGCAGCAGAAAAAGTAAGGGAGGAAATTCATCGAGGGTCTTTTTAGTCACCCGAAAAATGCGAAAAGACCAAAAAAAAGACAAAAGGAGGCACCACATTAATTCTCAATTTGACCTTTAAATAATTTCCATAGTTACTAAAAATAATATATAGTATATATTATTTCTAATAATATTTATTGTATATTAAATAAATATTCTAATATTTATTACATATTAATAAATATTTCTAATAAAATTTAAATATTATTTGAAATAACAAATATAATTACATATATATTACTATTATGATCTTAATTAACGAACATAAACGAGCTATTAAACGAACAATAAACGAACACTAAATGAACATTACTCGAGCATGTTTGTGAATATAAACGAACCGAACACCCCTTGTTCGAGTTCGGCTCGTTTATTAAACGAACACTAAAATTTTGTTCAATTTCATTCGTTTATCTTATCAAACGAACATAAACGAGTCTTAAGCGAACACGTACACAAGCTGTTCGTCGAACACCCTGTTCATTTACACCGTTGTCTAAATTTTAATTTTATCTTTATCTCAAAACCTGAGTAAGAAAAATATAATGTTGTGACTTTTTTCTTATAGATAAAACAGTTTGTATATATGCATATATTTTTCAAAGATTATTTAATATTCTTGCATGTGATGATTTGAAGTCTAAATTTTACACACTTCAATTCGGGTGGTTCAATTATCCTTTTTCATACTTGCTTTATTGCGTTGTCTTATGTTTTTTTGAGAAAACTGAAGATTCAAATAAGGGGTATTTATTCGCCTCGTTTGACTATGTGGCTATGGCTATATTACGTATATTTGTTGGAGGCTGCGAATTGTTGCTCGTTTTCTTTCTGTTCTTAGTGTCTTTAGTTCTGTTTTTGTTGTTTGTTTTGAGGTCCGTAGTTGGTTGGTGTCCATACAGTGTTCGATTTAGTTTCCTTTAATCTGTTTTGTGATTTGAGTTGAGAAGATCTATTTCTCTAAGGTTTTATTGGCTTTGTTTGCCGGATGAACCTTGTTGCCATTAATAAATATTTTATTGCCTTAAAAAAATAATGTGAGTTAATTCATAAGATGATAGTCCTATATTTTTTTTTCTATATAAAAGTTTAGGTGAGGGGAGGTTGTTCCAGTTTAGGGTTAGGGCATGTCACAAGTTCAAAAAGAGCTTAGAGCTTATATTATTAGTATTTACAGATCACCCATCAACGAGTACCATTGGCACAACTCGAACCTCAAATCTTGCAAGCAGAGGTTCAAAGTCTTACCAACTCAACCAACCTCAATTGGCGATAATCCTATTTTTTATTGACTTGGGCAATAATTTCACCAACTCCAAAGGGAAAACTCGCTATATTAAGTGAAAATCGGAGCTTTCCTTTTGCAGCCACCCCACCAGAACGAGGCACGAGGCCATGACATTAACAGAACGCTGCTAGTTTTGCAGACAAGATTAATTGCGAAGCGCGGCACAGCAGCCTGCCCTGCACCACAAGGATTGAATTCAATGAAGACTCCAATGAACATGGTCGTCTGCGACTTAGAACATGACCCGTATTTTCAGCTTCCCTAGGAATTCTTATTCATTTGTTTTCATTGATAGATATACACACACACGCAACTAATGCTGGAAAACAACATCTTGTATGGATCCAATCCTGATAAAAATATATTTCTCAGTTTTTCACTTCAAAACTAATGATTATGCCGAAGAAAGAAATCGCTTAGCGCTATTGATTATTTGGCAACTTCAAGTACAAATTTGCAGGGCTAGCTCCAGGAGCTGAGCTGAAATCTAGTAATCAATTATAATCACCTGCTGCTATATAAGACAGAAGGAGTACATTGAAATTATATTGCAAAGTATATATCAGAATTAATGATGTTTCAGGTTATCTGGAATTGATTTCATTGGAAGTTTGAAACCCTATATTTAAGCTTTAAAGTTTGAGATATGGTAAGAATAATAAAACTGCAAGACATGCATGAAACTATTTTCTGACATAAATATATATTGTCCTTGTAAGGCTACCTAATCAAAAGATTTACAACATCTTAATGCTGATATATTCGTTTCCAGCTTCTCAAACTCATCATTATGTTTCTTAATTAACTCTTACATTTCTTCTTTATATATTACCAAACTTATGATTATGTTCAGATCAGAACCAAGATTTTTGACAATGGGTAATTGCTTCTACTTTCTAAAGTTACCCTTTTACGAATAGTAGATCCATGCCCTGTTTTGAAACATTGGAAAGTTAAAAAAAAAAAAGAGATCACTGTCGAAAATGTGTCCAAGAAGAGTAATAGTTATAGTGATTTGCTGCTCTTTATGATAATGACCTGTAGACTGTTTTTGTGACATTTTCTTTTTAAAGCTTTTTCTATTCCTAGACTTTTTATGATTGCACCATTTTTAATCTCAACAGTGAAACACGGTTGAAAACTTCTTTATGTGGAAAACATCAATGGCTTCGA
Source organism: Corchorus olitorius (assembly GCA_001974825.2). NCBI lineage: Eukaryota > Viridiplantae > Streptophyta > Magnoliopsida > Malvales > Malvaceae > Corchorus > Corchorus olitorius. The sequence goes on along the minus strand of AWUE01019944.1, from coordinate 19,141 downwards.
AATGATTATTATTATTTGGGTTTAGCCGTCAATGGGTTCCATGAGTTTGCATCGATTAAGAAAGCATCATTGTTTTCAGTTTCCTTATAAACAGCTGCTTCTTTAATATCCCAAAAGCTTAAAAAACAATGAAATTTGATTAATCATTACTTATCTTATGCGCATGCTTTCATTGGAGAATTGGTATGAAAGATTTCACATTCCATGTATGTTTAATCTCATCATCATCATGCAAAACCAAAGTTAATTAATATATCTTCTTTAAGAACCATTCTAAAGTAAAATCATTGATGTCAAAAAAAAAAAAAGTAAAATCATTAAGGAAATTGGTGTAAGGTACTACTTGCTTTTAATCTTTCTTATGTTTATTTTTAATCATGATGAGTTGTACTATGTATATATAACCTTTTTTAACCTTAAACCGTCCACTAAAGTGCAAGAAACAGAGAATTCATTTTAATTGATTAGCATATATATAATTAGGATAAAAAAAAGGAAGGATGTAGCAACTTTTTGTAAAGAAGAGATGAAAAAAAGCTTAAAGCTAGTCTTTGAAAGTATAAATGTTACTGGACAAAAAAGAGTGAGTGATGAAACACATTGTAAAGCAAATTAGCCAAAGGGGAGAGAAAATGAGGTGAGGCAAAAAAATCTTTAATCAGATTCTTTCACTTAAGGAATTTTTCTCATCATTGCTAATTAGGCAAAGAAAGAGGCAGGACCACAATTTGGTGGAAGCCAAAAAAAATAAAATTGGGCAAAGGGCGGAGAGCCACGAGCCAAGTCGGGCGAGATCGGCGCATGCCGCACGCGTGATGGCGGGGTCGCTTTTGTTCGGCTAAGGCCCAAAGGAAGTAGCCATTTTAAATTTTTAAGAATGTTGTTTGATGATGGAATTAGTGCTTATTTTTTGGAGGAGTTAAGAATAATTAAGTTTTATTATTATATGTTAAACACATGCAACTATCAAATGGGTTAGTAAGGAATTAGAATAATTAAGTTGTACGATGAATTGGCCCGCCGGTGTTTGATTAGTGATCTTTTGGTGGCTGGCTGGCTACTTCCTTGAATTATTTTTGATTAGATCATCATCAAATCCCATGTAGGGACTTGCTATTTTGTATTTTCCCTTTATTATTGCCTTCCTTCTTCCTAGTAACTTCTACGTTGTTATGCTCTAATACATACATCAAATTAAATTAGTACGTAGTCTTTAGCCAACTATATAATTAACTCTATTACCATTTATATTTTATGACATAAAGATTTAATTTATATTATCATGTAATTAAGAATATTATAAGCACGAAATTTTCAAAAAAAAAAAAGAATATTATAAGCACGAAATCTATAGTAAAATAATCTATTATAGAGTATTGTAGTTTTATAATTTCAATAATTAGAGTTCAAATCTCGACAATCTCAAATGTTGAAAATGAAATACAAATATAAGAATTTGATTTGGTATTCTCTTTGTTAATGGTAATCATGTTTGTCTACCTTTTTTATTTTGATGCATAAGACGCCAAACAGCTTAGGCTAAGTTGCATGTTTGTTTACCTTTGAATCATAATCAAAATCCGACAAAAAAATTAATGATCAAAATCACTAAAATAATGTGATTTATATATGTATTGTACTCTATAATTAGTGATTTTCAAAAATAAACTGCCTTCAATTTAAAAGGTTTCACATGTGTTGCACATTAGGAGGCTTTTCAAGATGTGAAGTCAATATATTACGAGTGAAAAAACTTGCAAGTCCGATAATAAAAACATTTTCCGTCTAAATTTTTTGACTAAAATTTTCATTGCATGTGAAAAACTTCGAAAAAAGAGAGACATAAAGAGTTATTTGAAAGACTAAACTTAAAAAGTAAGAACATTTTATCGTGAAGCTAATGTTTGTACAAATTGGATGGTTACTCATTTTGATCACTTGGAATTGGAACTGCATATCTTTGATGTTCTGTCACCAGGAATTCATCACTTTTTCAAATCGATGTCATGAGATTAGCCTGATCTAGAGCCATCTAATTAGTTTTTTGTAATGTTTTCTTTCCATCTTCACGAACATAGTATTTCATATTTTACATGAATCCCCTTTGTAACCTAAACAAATATAAATGTCAATAAAGGCATACTAATTAATCAAAATTCCACAATTATTTCATTACACAGCATTCATGACGCGTCAGGATATGATTAGATCTTAGAATTAGGTGATCAAAATATTCAATTTTACAAATATAAGTAATTAAATCGTAACTTTTAATAACCGAGTGATCAAAATAGACACTTACAAAAACTAAGGCGACCATTTATGCAATTTTCCTCAAAATAAAATCTACAAGTTCATTGCCATTTGCCAGCCCCCACAGAAGAATGATATGGTGTGAGTACCCACATAGATAAGTTAGGTGCACCATCTCAATCATACCATCCCCATACTATTTTTGACTACCCATTTCTCCTTGATGTGGGCTCTCCTTTCCACATCGCACGGTATGGAAAAATCACATCAAATCATCAAATCATAGCCCATTTCATGTAAAACGTTCCTTAGTATATTAATATTAATAATAATCTATTACTAATAATACACTGGAATTTCCTCAAAAAAAAAAAAACTAATAATAAATAGTATGAGTTTTCTTCCTTCCTTCCACCATAGTCATGGGGCTATGGACCTCTAATTCAAGGCAAATTACCCGTTGATTTCGCCAATGATATGATAATACAATATACTAAATCTTGATTTATATGAACTTTTTCCAGCAAGATCACAACCAGGACTTGAGGTTGACCAAGATAATCTGATTTGACCAGGTGGGTTAGTTGAGTTGAGTTGAGTGTTTTTTTGAGTAGGGAAGCCAGCTACAGCTGGAAACCCGTACCAGGACAATAAGGTAAAATTGATGATTAGATTCCATTATTCCTTATGTTCCTCAAATTAAAAATAAAATAAAATAAAAGGAAAAGATAGCTGCAGGTATTAATCAATTGATTAGTCAATTAAATAATACTGTTAAATCCATGGGAAATCATTTGATGCTCCCATTGTTACAGTATTCTTCTGTGTGAGTTGTCCAATCAGGGATTGACACATGTCACATTAAGCAAAAACAATGGCATCTTTGGCAAGGGAGTAGGGACATGTAGATATATTGAGATGGATAGCATATCAAATATATAATCCAAGTATCTAAATCCAACCCACAGTTTGGAATTGGATGGTGAAGAAGGGGGGAGATTTGAGATTTGGTGGGACCAAAAGTGAATCAAATGATGGGCAAGAGGAGGGAGGGTGGGGGTGCATGGAGAATGATGGAGCTTAGTTGTATAATAATTTGAGAGGGTCTCAAAAGAAATGAAGAGGGTTAGTTGGCAGTGAGAGAGAGAAAGCAAAACAAGTGTGCAACAGCAAAGAAAAACAAGTCTGTTAGAATAGTTGGCAAAATGTGTCAGTAAAAAAACATAAAAGAAAGAAAGTATTATAATGTCAAAGAAGGAAGCAAGCAAGCTTGGGCCTGAAGAGAAGAACCTCTCCAATCTCCATCTGAGATTAAAATTGTAAAATATTAAAAAGGAAAAAAGTGTTCATAAATAAATTATAGAAAAGTTAAAATATTTACAGAGGAAAAAGGAAAGGGGAGGCTTAGCTTGGGTTACTGTAATAATATAATTTAGGAACAAGAGCAGTTGGCAGTAGTTAGTCTGTCTTTTAAAAACATACATTACATGTCACCTGTAAGCTTGGGCAGGTAAGCAAAGTTTCAATCTTTATTACTTATCTTTCTTTCTTATAAACACACTCACTCTCTCTCTCTCTCTCTCTCTCTAGCCTTACAACAGCTCTCTTGTGTTTTAGAGAGGGTAAATATAAAAGGTTGGAATTTGATGCTTCTTTTGCTGTTTTATGCAAGTTCCAAATTGGTGAATTGGGTTTCCTCTTGTAGAATTTAAGCTTAGCATTTGATGCTTTTAGAGGTACTGTCAAACACCCAAATTTAGGGGGCTGTGGATGGGACTCTGCCCCATTTCTGTTCTTTGCATAATTCAAGTTAGAATTTGATGCTTTTTTTGGTCTTTTTTCCGGACACCCATTTGAGAATATCTCAAAAGGGTTTCACCAAATTCCTTTTCTTGGTTCTTGGAGGGTTGTTTTGCTGGGTTGGGTCTTGATTGAAAACTTGAACATTGTTGTTACTTCGTTCCTTTTGGACTTTTTCTCCTAAACCCCATTTTTCATTCTACATTCATTTGAGTGCAAAGTTGAATTGGGTTTTTGTTGAAGAGATTCATGACTGCTTAACGTAATTCATCACATTGTTGTTCAATTGAGTCTTGAGATAGTGAAAAAATTATAGTTCTTCTCTAAGCTAAAAGGGAAAAAGGGAATCTGCTTTATTTTTTGTTACACTGGTGAGCTGTTACTTAGCTAATGCAATCGTTTGTCTATCTCCACTTTATGCTCTGAAAGGTTCACTTTCCTGTCTGTGAGAAGCATTTTTCTTTTTTGCCTTACAGGCAGAGTAGACTTGATCCTAGGGTTTTTGGAAGAAGAGGTTGTAAGATTTTGTGCCTGATGCATTGGATTTCTCCTTTTACTTTGTGTCTCTAGGATGCTGCAATGAGAGGCTTCTTTTACTTTAACATCCTCTCAGTTCTATAAAGCTGCCAAGGTTACTTGTTCCTTGTTCAGTCCTGCAAGATATCCCCCAGCTAATTTTGGTCAAACCAACTTTCAGTCCAATTTGATGCTACTTCCTTTCTGTTAAATATCTATTCTTAGCCCAGGTCTACTTTAGCTGTTGAGTAGGGGATTGATTTTCAAATTTGCAATTATAGATAGGTTGAGTTCCTTAGATTTTGGTTTTTAGCCTGGGAATCTTTAGCATGGCTAGTGGTGATAATGATGATGTGGGATTTAAGCACAGGCATGAGAGCCTTATCAATTGTCCATCTTCACAGATGAACACAAACCCCTTGTCTGACAAAGTTGATGGAATGGCAATGAGTTCAATATCCATGTATACCAAGCCTTCAAATGCCTCAGATCCTTTTTTTGCTTCTGGTTGGGATCCAATCATTTCACTGAGTCAGGGTGAAAGCCTTGGAGGTTCTTCAATGGTAACCCACGGCGAATTCGCCAATTCTCATTACCCTCTTCTGATGGAAAACCAGGGAATCAGTGGTGCTTCCCACTTTTCCCAGTATCAATCTGATCCAAGCTTTGTTGAGCTGGTGCCAAAGCTTCAGGGATTTGGTAGTGGAAATTTGTCAGAAATGGTTAATTCCTTCGGCCTACCACAATGCAGCCAGATTGCCAACAGCAGGTTCCCTCCAAATTATGCTCTAAATGCTGAGGGTCCCAATGAAAGGGGTTCAACAAATAGTACACAATCTCGTGATGATAACCAAATTTCAGAAGAAGGAGGTCTAGTTACTTCACCTAATGGAAAGAGGAGAAAAAGAGTGCCTGAATCAAGCTCTCCACTAGGATCGTATCAGGTATTTATCAATGTGATCATAATAATATCAACATTTTGTCATTTTCAAGATTTTGCAGCAATATGATAATCTTTGCTTTGTTATTTGTGTTAGAATGTTGACGAGGAGCCTCAAAAGGATCCTTCGGGAGAGAGCAGTGATGTTCCAAAAGAACAGGATGAAAAGAAACAGAAAACTGAGCAAAACACCAGTGCAAATTCACGTGGTAAGCAAGTTGCAAAACAAGCTAAAGACACTCCTCAAACCGGAGAAGCTGCTAAAGAAAATTACATCCATGTGAGAGCAAGAAGGGGTCAGGCTACCAATAGTCACAGCCTGGCAGAAAGGGTAACTTATCTTTTCATGTTGAAATAAGAGTTTTTTTCTGTTCTTAACTTCATATTGAAAATGGATTTCTTCCTGCTTGCAGGTGAGAAGGGAAAAGATAAGTGAGAGAATGAGATTGCTCCAAGAACTTGTACCGGGTTGCAATAAGGTAATAGAGGTGGCCTATTTTCATGCCATATTCTTTCTGTTATATAAGTTGGAATCTTGATTATTGAGGTGGTTTCCTTGTTTTAGATTACTGGAAAAGCTGTAATGCTTGATGAGATTATCAACTATGTGCAGTCACTGCAACAGCAGGTTGAGGTATGATACCATGACTCTAATTAGGTATTAGCTCTTAATATAGTAGTTCATAGCAGCACAAGAAGTTCGATGAAACCTATCTTGCACTTGAGCTCCCTTAGATGTTACTGGGGCATAGAATCGAGAAGTTGGTTTTGTGTCTATTGTCCAGGCAATTTTGGTCATACATTAGGCTGGTTCTAAATATGATATGAGCTCCCTCAGTTATGTTTATGCTGCAGTACAGCACTAAGAGGTTCCGGACTTGAAATTGAGAATTATGCCATATCTACAAATATGAATGGATTTAGTGATATAGCATCATTTATTTTCTGCTTGTAAAGTACTACTTGTATAAAACTTTTAGTACTGCTAAGTTTCTGTGATGTATTTATCCCTTTCTCTTTCTTCGCAGTTCTTGTCCATGAAACTTGCCACTGTCAACCCAGAGCTTAATATCGATTTGGAGAGACTTCTTTCCAAAGATGTAAGTGATTCCTTCAGTATAGATTGACAAATTATATCAGTTAGGATTTTATATATGGCAAGCTATACAAAATTTTAACTCTCCCTCTTGTATAGATCCTTCATTCACGAGGCGGAAGTGCTGCAATCCTCGGATTTGGTCCTGGGATAAACACCTCTCACGCTTTCTCCCCTGGTATCTTTCCGGGAACAATGCCAGGCATCCCAAGTACAAATCCACAATTCCCTCCAATGCCTCAGGTATTAAAGGACTTCAAAATCATTATTTGTAAGCCCTTGCTCATTAAAAAATGTTGCTTCAACACTATTTCTATTTCTTTGCAGCCTGTACTAGACAATGAGCTTCAAAATCTTTTTCAAATGGGATTTGATTCCAGTTCAGCTATGGACAGTTTGGGACCAAGTGGTAATCACTGATTATCGATGCTAAATTTTCTAACCTCGATAGCCACTGCCTTAACCTTTGAATTGAACATCTTATTATTTTTCTGCAGGTCGCCTAAAATCAGAGCTTTGATATGTGAAAGAAGTTGAAATAATAAGGCCTAGTTCCTCCTAACCAAGTATTCAAATGTTTCAAGTTGACTGCAGATTAAATTAAACTTATCTAGCAAAGAAAATTGGGGCAGAATGATGGAGAAGTGGAAAAGAAAGGATTCTTCAGCTGTATAGGTTGTTTCTAGTTCCTAACTGTTTATTTTCCGGAATTTTAGCCAAGGAAGATGACTTGTTAGAAATCACAAATCATGTATATTAAGACGACAAATGCAAGAGTTGATTGATGGAATTTTTTTTTAATTGGTATTTATTTGTAGGGAATGATTGTAGGGGGTGTGATGCTTTTATGAAAGCTTGAGAAAAAAAAGAAAAAGAAAAAAGAGGGTTGTGTTAAGAAAATTATCTTGTAGATTGGATAATTTTTCTTGTAAAGAAAGAAATTTTCATTTTTCTTAGAAATGAATGTCTTTTTTTTTTTGTACCAAAAAAAAAAGAATGTCTTTTTGTTGACATTTTCTTGGCCTTACTTCCATTGGCTATATATATCTTAGAAGAAAGCATCAACCATTAGTATAGATTAAAAAAAAATCAATATATTTCCCAAGTGGAGCAAACAACAGAAAGATTAAAAGAACAGTAACTCTTTGGGTATAGTTTTTGCATGAAGGAAACAACTCGTGAGGAAAAGGAAAAGGAAAAGGAAAAGGGAAAGAAGAAACAAACAATTGAAAGAAACAACTCAAGAGGTTTTGGTTTTTCCACTTTGATGCTTGTCGGGCTGTTGGGGAATGTTTTGGGCCGACATAAGTTGTAAAGACCGCCCTTACATACAATAAAATCAGCCCAGAGTTTTAAGCATTTCTCTAACGGGCCTGAATTGGCCCGTTATCTATGGGAAGAAGGACTTAGTGAAGAGGAGAAGTTTTTTTTTTTTGGCAATTAGTGAAGAGGAGAAGATTATTTTGTGTTTTCACATTAATTAAGAAAAAGAGCAGCAATTATGTGATTTCGTAAAAGAGGACCAAAAAATAGTCATCCTTCCTATGAATAAAACTCGTAGCCTTCATATTATTGCCTTTCTCTATTATTGGTTAGTACTTTCTTGGACCAGCAATTATTTTAAAGCTGCTAAAAGTTTGCTTGGCCTTTGCTTTGGGGTTTGAATTTGTAGCTGCTCTAGAAGGATATGGATCGTGTTTTAAGGTTTATATGTGATAACTCAAAACAATAGGTTATTAGGAAAGAGAATGAATATAATTTCACAAGGTTTCAGCAAAGCTATTAGGATTTTGCTACTTTTTTTTTTTTTGGCTCAAGTTAGAAGAAATAAGTATATAATATTCCATAAAATATCGCATGAACATGGGACTTTACTATTTGCTCAAAAGGGTGTGTTTGTTTTAGCGTTTGCCATCGCAACGCAGTAAAAGCTACTTTTGGTGTATGTTGCGCCAAAATTCCCCAGTGTACCCAGAAAGGTTCTTGAGGTGAAATCTCTTTGAGGAAAGAAAGAGCTTCGAGGCGTGTCAGTTATTTTTGTAGCAAAAAATAACAAAAACCTTTGAAAACTTAAAAGCGTATAAAATAAGTTTGTAGAAGCAGAGAAATCAGATGATTGTAGGGTTCTGGTTGTAAGTCACACAAGTGTGTCTAATACATGGAACCTATTGGGTAATTCTTTGAAAGGAAAAGCGAAAGCCTGAAAGATGAAGCAAGAGATTGGAAAGTGTAGAATTTCACTAGATTGTAATAACAGGATTACAACTTGAAAGTGAGAAACGCAAGATTGAAATTAAAAGACAATGAAAGGAAATTGAACGACAAGATTGATCAAACAAAAGTATGCATGTCTGAAGAGAGAGGTTTGTATTTCCGTAGGGGAAGGGGGTGTCTGGAGAGTCCTTTCAACGTTGGAAGTATGTCTGCTTATATAACCAAAACTTCCGACAATATCCCTTTCATCAAGAGATTGTGACTGTCTTCAATCTTCATAAGAGAATTCTCAATACCATTCTAGATCCAAAAAATTAGGAAATTATGATCAATCAATTGATACACACGTAATTTCCTTGTGAATGTTATCAAGAATTTTCCACGACTTTAATTTGCCTTCACACGTCACCTATCATGGCATTAATTTTTAGGCATATTATTGCTTGTCTCGCAGATTTTAATCCGAAGCAATTAAAGCCATCAAGGCTGAAGCAAAATGCGAAGCCGCCAATGGTAATAGGATATGGCTTTTCAAATGACTTCGGCTAAAAACAGTTAAATATCTCTAAATTGTAAAACCATTTGGTCTATCATAAAAGCCTTCTTGACTTTTACCATGACCGGTGTGTAGCATTGGTCTTTTCTAACGACCACCATGTGGCCGAATCTCACGACCACCATGTGACCGAATCTCACGACCATCATGTGGCCGTGTGATTTTCCTCCAATTTAATTAATCAAGTAAATATTAATTACTTGTGGGCTTAAAATTATATTTGGGTCGAAATTGGGCTCAAGTTTAAGCCAAAAAGCATTTTTCTAACCAAATTGTCAAAGTCTAATGAAATTTAAGATTGAATCTCAACCCTTGATCTATTAAGTCTGACCACTTTTACAAGTCTATCCCTAATTGCAAATTAGGGTATAAACAGTGTATTCGTTGCTTTGGGAATGATTTGCAAATTAAGAAGCTGGTCAATAGTGATTTCAATCGCTAGCTCTAAAATGCTGCCATTAAACGTTTTAGAATTTTCTACAGTTGAGTTATGTCCCTTTTGTCTCCATTTTACTAAATACATATTTTCTCATTGTTGGTTAAGTTCTAACATCTACAACTCTAATCTCGACATTTCAATCTCACCATAACTAATCTCACCGCTATACCCTTGACTGCACGTTTAGATTTTAGAACTAACCAAAAGGCATGAAATTCGGCCAAAGGGTATACTAATACTATAGCTTCAACGTGGAATGTTTACAAATTCAAAATATAGGAATCTGTCTTCCTTTCTGCCTATCCATCATGCAATCTTCCTCGTTTAACAAAATGACAAAACTAATGATGTATCAAGAATTTTTTGAGCGAAAAAAATGTCATTTTGTTACATTTCTCTTTCATTTTATTTTATGTACTCTTCTTGTTTTTTCTATTTATTTTTTTAAAAGGCAAAGAAATTCAAAGTAGATGGAAAGCAGAGGAAAATGAAAACTTGGAATGGAAAAGATATTATTTATATGGGGCCAAACCGAACCCAAAATGAAGGAAATCTGACGTCAAAATGGAGCCCCACGGGAAACAAATGCCACATGCCCATCAATTTCACACTTGGAATCCCAGATTTAAATGCCACTTGTTGCAGCAGAAGCTGGAATGGATTTTTCAGATTTCAATTTTCATGGGAAACTTTAATAAAAGTCCCCCCCTTGAGAATGTAAAAACTGTTACTAAAACATTCTCCAAGTAAAACGTTTGATTGACCACACACCACACCCATCATCTCATCAATCCTCGGAAACATGTTTCAGTTCTTCTTCCCTCGTTCAATTACATCAAAAATTTCAAAAAAGAAAAAAAATTCTTTGTCTTTTAGTTTCTTTGCATAAACAGGAAAAATTTCAGTGTGGGAAAATACATAAATTTTGAATGAAAATAAAAAGATTTGATGGTGGGTCGGTCCAAATCCTTAGTGTGGTCCAGCTGCCCCCCAACCATAAATTCGGTGAGCCAGCTCTGGGAATGGGCTACGGCCCCACGCCTGTTAGAATCAGACAATGGAAACCCCCATGTGCTTCCCAGCTACCTAATCAAACTTACTTTATAATACTCCACTCGTAATTTAGCTCTAATCTTAATTCCTAGATCATCTTATATTTACATTCCTGTTTACTATAATTTAACTGTCAAAGCTGAAATCTTTAGAAAGAAAGTTTTAATAATTGTATATATAAGTACACTGCTAATTGCAGAAGTGAGAAATGAAAAAGTGGGTTCATTTCATTTCATTCTGTTAAGATTCATATGCTTTTCTTAGCTATTTCACAAGGAAATTATCCAAACATAATTAGAATGTTGGCTTCTTTGCAAGAAATCATAGGATTTAGGGGAAGTTGTCCAAAAAATGCAAGGCAGACAAGAATGATCAAAGCTTTCCTCATAAAAATGAAGACAGCAACACTTTTTCCTGGATTTGGTGAAACAAGTTTGGATTTTGTAACAATCCCAAAAGCTAAATGGAAATCATGCTCAATTAAACGATGTAAATATAAGTGAGAAAAGGGTAAGCAAAACAATATTGCTAATCTTGCATTTGAAACTGTAACTAACTTCCTGTTTGATGTTTTGAAGGATAATTTTTTCTTACAAAAGAATTGACAGAGAAAAACAAAAGAATCAAAAAAGATAAGGAAACAAAAACAGAAAGAGAAAAAAACCTTGAATATACTGAAGATTATCACCAGTTTTTCAGTGTGCCTATGTCCAAATTGTGGCCATTCTTTACTTGTATTGGGTGGAATTGGAAGTTGGAACCAGATCATTCTAGAGGGTAGAAGACAATGAAAACCACTCTCAGCCCTCTTCAAACCTTCCATTAAAGTTCATTAGCAGTGAAACTCAGAATTGGTTTCCACCCGTATCTGGCTGTATTTATATCATCCACATTTTCCTACTACAGTCCCTAATCTCTCCCTTTACATAACCTGTTCACCAATCAAGTCTAGTCCAACCAGAAGGAAGGATATACCTTGGAATAGCAAGAAATAGAAATGGATTCCCTGTGCAGACAAGAGACTCCTAGCTGAAGCTGTTAGAAGAAGGAATGCCAAAGCGAGTTCCTTCGTATATATCCTATTATGCTTCTTCTTTTTCCTACCCTTTTGTTCTTCCTGAATATCTGCTTTCAATTCATCAAGATTGGGTTCTGATTCTGCTCGTTGATGTTTCGGCTCTTTCTCAACCAAGGAAACAAGATCACCCTCGGATGATCGACCGGATTTCTTCGTAACAACCCACTCATATGCACTACCAAGTTGGAATAGACCAGAGATCATAGCATTGAACTTGGTCACTGACATAGTATTCTCGAAAAGAAGGTAAGGAACAATGAATGGGAACGATTTCGGAGCTGGAAGGATGTTGAGGAATGACATGGTAGCCGGGATGTAGCATACAACCCATGCAGGAAGCTGAGCCTCTGGAACAAACATGGTCATGGGGAGAATTATGCAGAAAAGCGTGAACGAATAGAACGGCAAGATAAGTTTTCTAAGCAGAAAGAACAGAAAGATCATATTGAATTTCTTCCAAATGCTAATCTGCATCAATCGAAAAACAAAACATCATCAGCAATCAAGTTCAATAAAGAATTTAACAAAATTGGATAAAAGCACTATGAAAAAGTATAATTGACCTTAGAACGGATAATATCTGGCAAACAAAGTCGGAACAACTGCATGGGACCTGAGTGCCATCTGTGCTGTTGTTTTCTATAAGCTTCATAAGATTCAGGAACTTCACACTGACACTGAACAGGTAATAAAAACCAACAAACATTATTAACTCCCAAGAAAGTGAATGTCATGTCAACAACCAAAATTCAACTAGCAATCATATGATAACAGATGAAACTAGAGCTATTACCTCAACATCATTAAGGAACAGAAATTTCCATCCTTGAAGATGAGCGCGGACCGCAATATCCATGTCCTCAACTGTGGTTCTCTCCAACCACCCACCAGACTCCTCCAAGGCCTTAATCCTCCAAATTCCGGCAGTCCCATTAAACCCGAAGAAATTAATGAAAACACCATTAACTTGCTGCTCTACCTCAAAGTGAAATGCCAAGTTAATGTTTTGCAGTCTTGTTAGCAAATTCTCATCCTTATTCACAAAAGACCACCTTGCCTGAACTAAGGCTACGTCGTCATTACCCTGTAATGATATAACCAAAGACAGAAATTCACTTCAACTATAATCCAAACATACTAAATTCAGCTTGAATTTACTAAATTGCACCCAAACTCAAAATCAGAAGCAGTTAATTTAGTTACCTTAAAGTGGGGGACGGTTCGTTTAAGAAAATCAGGGTTGGGCTGGAAATCAGCATCGAAGATGGCAACAAATTCATAGTCTTTAACATAACTACAGCTCATGGCGGACTTGAGATTACCAGCTTTGTAACCATCTCGAATTACTCGGTGCCGGTAAACAATGTTGGCACCTTCTTGTTGCCATTTAAGCACCTCCTCTTTGATAAGCAGCTGAGTTGTTGGATCATCAGAATCATCCAAAACTTGAACCAAAATTTTCGACTTTGGCCAGTCCAAATTACACACTGCACCTATTGATTGCTGGTAAACCTGCAAAAAGGCAACAATAATAATTTTTCAAATTAAGCCACAACTAAAAGCTGGGTTTATTTTTAAAATCATTAAAAAATATTTTTTTTTACCTCTCTTTCATTGCACATAGGGATCTGAACGAGAACCATTGGGAAGAAACCCTCTTCCCCAGATTCAAGATCTGCAATAGCGTCTTGTTTGGGAATTGGCTTGATTTTCTTGAAACGGATCCAAAAGCAACCCAAACAGAGGACTAACCTATCTATGCTCTGGATAAGGAAAAGAATAATGCAGACATTTGCGAGGAATTGAAGAGGAGGAGCGAGATACTCCACACGAATCAAAACCCAACGAGCGTATATCCAATCAAAGAAATCTCTAATGGCAAACGGCGCCGTGAAAATGTACTGTAATTGAAGGTTTGGAGCACCGAAATGCCACCCTTTAAAATACGCGGCAACCTCAAAACCCAGCAGCAATAAAGATAACCAGAGGAACACTTTGATGCAGTTATAGAACCTGGTTTTAACGGTTTTGTTCTCGTTGGAGGAACTGTTGTCGGTCTCTGTGTCATTGTCATTGTCGGCGTCGGTTCGACCGGCGGCGAGACGGCGACGGATGGCCGCGCCGAGACTGACCAATGTGGTGCCAATGGAGGTCAAGCAACCGGCAGCACGGTGGGCTTTAAGGAGGAGGACCCACGTAAGCTGCTTCGCGTTTTTGCCACGCGCCTTTTCCCGAGGACCCGTCGGGGTGTTCCCCATGAGGAAATCGTCTTCTGATGGACCTTCGAGTTCGACCATTGACCAGTTTGGGTTTTCCATTTTGACGACCACCGGAGTTCCTTTATGACTGCCTTTTGCCCACCAATCAAACGACGGCGCCATTGTTGGGTTTTTCGTTAATCCTTGAAACTTGGGTTTGCCTTGTTAGGTTTCGATCTTGAAGGCTTTGACAAAAATGAAAATGTGGGAGAATATAAAAGCTAAAAATTTGATGACATTATCGGATGATGATAAAAATGGAGAAGAAAAGGAACAAAGTGGCGTGGGGAGACGCAAACGCGTGGATTTTGCTATAAAAGCAAAGAGGCGAAGGCGTCTCTCTCTCTAAATCATGGTGAAGAAGAAAAAAAACAGAACCCAAACTTATACTACTGAGAAAGATTGAAGCTTTGGGGTGTTTGGAAAGTGAGAAAGAAAGAAGGAAAGAGAGAGAAGTTTTCTGGGTTCTGACCTGTTGAGAGGGGGAAAAATAAATTAAAGAAGGTCCAAAAAAGCACTTCTCATTCAATTACAGCTTGCAAAAAGGAGGTGCCTTTAAAAAACCCAAAAATACGAGAAGAAAAAAAAGAAAGAAAAGGAAAGAGAATTGGGAAAAAGATGGTAACAGCTCAACACGTCTTTGATTTTAATTTTCTGGGGAAAAAATATAATTTTCTTTTTGACAAGATGAAAAAAAAACATATGATTTTCAAAAATAAAAATCGAAAATTTGCATCAACATTACTTACTTTTAAGACACAAAACACGACAGCACGTTGTGTGTCTCTGTCAAAATCAAAAGACAAAAAAGAAAACAAAATATATAAGAGATGTAAGATTTATCTGTGTCTTTTTTTAACCATAAATATAAAAACTTAACCTTCAGAAAAGATTTTTCACCTAAATGGAAAGACAACAGCAATTAAGGAATGGGATTAATACTGAAAATTTTGTTCTTTATTACAATTGAAAATCTTAAGAACAAAGACCTTTTCGGAATTTCCGACAATGACAGATTTCCCCCTTCTTCTTTTTTTTCTCTCTTAAACCCTAAACCTAGAAAAAAAATTATCCCTTTGATTTTACAGCGCGGTGAAAAAAAGATAAAAGGAAGAATTTTCCCCGCTTGTGAAAATGGTAAGCTTGGGATCTTCTTCCTTTCCCTTCTTTCCTTCTTTCCTTCTGGGCTGATGTCGTTAAATTTTGGTTGTTTATTTTTTCTTAAAGATGAGGAAAAAAAATGAAAAACCAAAAAAAGAGAAAAGTGAAAGAAAAATCTATGATTAAATGCTCCCACGCGAAAGTGTAGGCCAAACCCGAGAAAGTTCAAACAATCTAGTACTTACTATATCTAACAACCAAAAAATAGAATGAAAGCAAAAAAATTTTAAGAAGGTTTTCTATTTTTATTTATTTATAAAGTAGTAATAATTAATTTAATTTTTAATTACTTCTATTTGAGGAAAATAGACTTAATTGAGCAGTTAATTAGTTCATTTGCCATCCCATTTTATTGAAGGTAAATAATAAAAGGTGATAATAGCAATATAGCATAGCACAGAAAATGGCAAATGGCAAATGCTCTTAAATTGGAATTTGGAAGCTTCAATTTGGAAATTTTGGTTTTTTTTTATTAGTTAAAATTTGCACCGTTCACACTCCATATGAGTGCGTGTTCAACATCCCCTCCTTAAAAACGGTGGCTTTTGGATAAGTTTTTGCCTCACTCACTCACGTAATAATTCTAATTAATTTACCTTTAGCCTTGAAAAAGCTAAAATAAGTAATCAAATACTACAGTGTTGTTGTTTTTTTTTTATCGAGATACTATTACATTATTAAGTTTATGTTTAATTAAAAAAAAACTTGATGTGTTTACGTAAAATTGAAAAGTAAACACCCAATATAACTCAATGTTGAATTAATCAGATGTAATATTGTAGAAAAGAATATTGATAAAAAAATATTATTATCAGTTGTATTTGAACTATTCACTTATAAAATTATTTTTCCTTAAAAAACAACACTTCGAAATGATGTCGACTCAAATTCACTGAAAATTCTGATAATAAAATTCACTGAATGAAAACAGTTAAAAATTTCCATTTTACATGTGATAGGTTGGTGAAGGAAATATATTTAGCAAATCTCAAAATATTTAAAGCTTAATTAAAATCTTTTACTACCATTTACTAATTTCAACTCTAAATGAATTCTTTTTTTGATACAAATACTCTAAAAATAAAAATGAAATCGAGTGAATTTTAAATAGACTGATGACTTTTTGTCACCATAATGTTAGTGAGTTAATCCGTCTGACCAGCCAATCACAATCCAATATGGCTAATTTTCTACTTAAAAAGAGTAGTAGAGAAAATCACGCGCCATAAATGCGCGATGATCGAAAATATTATGCCCAAAGAAGAACAACGTAAGAATAGAAAAAATCAAAATTAAATTAGCCTCGTTCGTAGCCCGTCTAAGCCACCGACAATTTTATAGTCAAAGAGCGTGAGATTCACGAAGGGTTATTTTGGGAAATGCAATGGTTTCCAAGACAAGACAACAGAAATTTATGGAAAACACGGTGTTACGGTGCTACTTCAGAAAATCATTAATCAATGCCGTGATCTCAAACACACCTTTTTTAATTTTTCTTTTTGGTCCCAAATCCAAATCAGAAGTGAAGTGAAGTCATCCAACATTTTTGCTTTTGCCTCTCAACCCCCCATTTAATTCACCATACTCATCAGCTCTACCCGAAAAAGAAACTCTTTTTGTTCTCAAAAAGAAATTTTAAATTTATTTTGGTTATGGTCACGTGAGACATGAGTATAAAAGGATTTTGAAATAGGAAAAAAAAACATGTATTTATTTACTTTTTAAATAATTTTTCACTAATTATATCATATTTACTATATATATTCTACTTAATTGGGTGAAGTCGACCTTGAAATCGAAAAATTGCTTTTTATGTATTTTCTTTAATTATAAAAAACTTGAACTTAAAATCATATTTGAATGATATCAAATTGATTCCAATTGATTCATCAGTCATCAGTACTTAGAAAATTAAATTAAACAAATGACAGGATTTATTTTTAAATATATAAAATTTTGAAAGAAAAAAAAGTCTGCGGTCTGGTCTGATTACCGAGCCAAAGGATAAGGGGCAAACTGGTAATTTGACGTTAAACTAGGTGGACTAGTTTGAACTTGGAAGGGGGAATTTTGGAATAATTCTATTTGTTGGATTCCTAGGAGGAGGAGGAGGGAGGGAGAGAGTCAAAATGGCCGTTGATCTGGAGACACGTGTGAGGAGGAGCGAGACGAGAGAAACGCACGTGAGAGAGAGGAGGGAGAGGAAGACACGTGGCAGGTCAAGGTGAAAACTGAAATGAGAGAAACAACAACCCAGGCTGGCCACCACAGCCGGCAGCTGCCTGTCGTGCCTTCATCTACTTTGGTCTTTGGCGCAATCTCCGCTTAGCTGCCGCCTCACTCTTTTACTAATTAGTACTTTCACTCCCTCCCTACACTAAAATTAGTACTATAAAATCATCACTACATCTACATTCTTATATTTATACACAAAATTATAAAAAATGATTTTTTGGCCAGATTTATAAAAAAAAAATAGAGTTACTTGCAGTATCATAAATCACACTACTTTAATACATTACCTATATTCAACAGTTGTTATTCAAATCAAACTCACATTTAATGGTTATAATTGATAGTGTGTACAAGAATAATATGTCTAGGAGTAGTACACATAGTCTTGTCAAAAAAAAAATTAATTACGTTCAAATTCAATATTTGTACATTAGTTAGGTTAATTATGGTAGAAAACCGTGCGTAAGGATAATTTTACCCTTAATTAAATCGATCTGATTCAAACATTATTATTTTTAGGAAATTAAGCATTAGATTTTTTTTTTGTATATATTAAGCATTAGACTTCGATTAATGAAATTTTCGAATTATTCCACTTATTAAAAAGCATGGCTCGAAAGCATCCGAACTTCAACCTTGTATCAATCCCAATTTGTTTAATGGATTAGGATTGGGGAGTGAGGATTAATAATGGGAGTTAAAGTGGTACAAGAAGAAATTAAGATAAAGAAGGTATGGTTGGTGAAAGAGTTTATTTGTTAACTCTAGCTGTGACCTGGCTTTACTGTCCAAAGAGAAAGATGTCTCTTCCTTGTTTGTTTAGTTGTTGGGTACTTTGCCTCTCTGCCTTTGGGTAGTTGCTCTGTTGTAAAGTTGTCTACCAAGTTTTGCTTCTGCATTTTCTTTCTTGTACTCTATTTTGGGGTTTTTATTGACCTGTCCAAAAATTGGATGATGGAAACAGAAAAGACCATAAAAAGCTTGTGTGTGTGTGTGTTTTTTTTCTTTTGGCCATCAAAAAAGCTTGTGTTTATTGATGATCATGTACATTCATTTAGGTTGAAAAATTGAATTTCCCTTTCTTTAAATAGTATAATGTCATATGACTATTTCTTTATGACAACTAACTCCCTTTATACAAATTTTTATCCATGCATTTATTTTCCTTCACAAGTCATAAATATATAGTATATATTACTAGTATAATACATAAATAAATTTTTAATAACTAGTAGTATATGATATCAAAGCATGGGTTTAGATTTGTAGAGATCAAAAGAAGCTTCATTGATTATAATAAAATAATTTTTTTTAAAAAAGAAAAAAAAACTGAATTGCTAAATGCCGCCCCCTTTTTGCTAGTTACCGCCCCCCTTTTGACACTTTTGCTCTTTGCTTCATTTTCCTCTAAAACCTTCAAACTAAAAATATCAAATTTTCAAGCCAATCACCAATAATAATTATCATAAATCTTATATTGACCCTAATTAATAATAATTATCATAAAAAAACATAATTTAAATTTTTTTTTCTTCAAAAATT